>OX589603.1:11404849-11632351 GCA_951329385.1 Polia nebulosa | reverse complement strand
AGTATCTATTTTCGATAACCTAAGTGTATAAAAAACGCCGTTTGTTACACGTTTACTTTATTGCAATTCTCGGCTTCAAAAAAGCCTCATTTATTATGAATATTGAAAAAAAAAAAACAATTCTACAGTTTAAATGAAACAAGAAACATCCATATTCAGACAGATTAGACGTTTACCGAAATGTTTTCTATGTGTTGTTAGGGCCGCTTCCAATCTCATCGGTTGCAGCTGACTACCAGTCTTTTACATGGAATGACGGTCCAATTTTTAGGTCGTGAGTTCATACCCAGGCAGACGCTTACTTTGTGTAAATTATTTCATCACTGCTGCTCTCAAAAACGGTGAAGGAAAACATCGTGACGAAACCAGCATGTCCTAAAACCAAAAATTTGAAGACATGTGACATCCAGCAATCCGCATAGGTCCCGTGTGGTAGAATAAGGCCCACACCCTCTCACAGAGAGGAGGCCTGTGCCCCAGCAGTGGGGACATTAAAAGGCTTATGATGACGGCCTGACTTCCACAACCCAGTAACTGGGTAACACGATATTCCTTGGAAATAATTGTGTCAGATTGTCTGACTTCTGAGTATCCGTAACGAATGTCAAAGATCTATCAAATGACAGTCGAGAGCAACAGCTAAACGTGCTCTCCAAGGCACGGAGGAATCTTGGTATGATAAGATGGTCACCCATTTACCGCATCCCTGGCCACTCAGGCAGGGAAGGAACAGGTCTGACACGCCCTCCCGCTACACCCAGAGCGAGATGACCCAGAGAGTGAGATGTCATTGGACGATTTCCCACCCCCAAAAAAAAAAGATTGTCACCCATCCTCGGACCGACCTCGACAAGCGTTGCTAAACCTTGTAGGTCGAACTGTTTTACGGAACAATAAAGTAATGCAACATAGAACATTAGTTAAAGAGACTCACAGTCGAAATGTTTAAGCCCTCAGAAACCCTTTATGGCCGATCGAAGTTCGAAGTTCCATCACACAGAGCTGTAAGTGCTATACGTATCACCGTTTAATCAGCGGGTTTATATGGATTTCCTATCTGGAGCTCGTAAATTCGACCGAGTTTTGTACTAAAATCTTGATGACATCTAACGGTTGAAACATTGTTCGGAATGGTCGGATGCAGGAACATTAATTACGTAAGCGGGATGAAGTTATAGCAATGACGGTGACGAAGATGATGAGATTTAAAGGATTTAATTGGTTGTTTGGAGTAGTTCCAAAAACAATAGGATTTTCCTAAAAAAATCTAATTAGTCTGAAAGTTAGATAACCAAAAAATATGGACACGTATTTTTTCTTTTGTTACGTAAACCAAAAATGAGGACGATACAGTGCGGTAAAATTTCTCGTGACGTAACACCTAGATACACTTTGTACCGTTTAGTGTCGCAACAAGCCCCCACTCCTCTGAACTTTGATGCGTTTTATCTTTGTCAGTTTTTATTGGTTTGGTAAAGCAAAAAATACGTGTCCAAATTTCTTTTGATAATATAACTTACGGACTAAAATATAATCCGGAAGTACGACCATGTGTCGGAATTTCGGAAGCGATTGAGGTGGCTGCCTATTCGGCTGCGTCGGAATACTCACACTCTTTCTTTACTCTTTTCAGTTCTTCACAATCCCAACTCTCCCTTGTATCTTCAGCAACGCTTTGAGTATCTTTTTCCAAGAGGAAAACCTTGCCGCTCATCATCTTCCCTTCTCCTTCGGTTCCCTCCCCACTCCTCTAGTTGTTACGGTGGATCCTTTACTGTTCGTGCTGTCCGCCTTTGGTACTCTCTTCCACACACTCTTAGGGTTAGCCCTTCATTGGAGGTGTTTAGGAGAGGAATTAGGGAACACTTCCTGTCGGCATGACCTGTAATATTTTTTGTAAAAGGATTTCTTTGTTAGCCATACCCATAGTATTTAGTATGTTTATGTATCACTTATTTGTTTAGTTTATTTAAGTAACAGATTGTATTTTAAGTTTTTGTTGTGCACTTAAGATGTACCTACCTACTTATGCAAATGTATTTTTCACCCTGAGGTTTGCTGTAAGAAAACCCAAATGCTGGGTTAAGCTCGCGTTTGTAACTAACTGTTAATTTGTGTTTTATTTATATGTTATATGTGTACAATAAAGAATAATAATAAGAATAATTATTATTATTGTTACACCCAGGAAACATACCTATTGTACGTAAGTAACCAGTCATGCCAAGGAGTGCCGGGCCAGTAGCTGGGTTGTAGAGGTTAGACAGATATTTCACTTCATGTAAAATACTACATACAATAGTTCTATGTGGGTAGGTGAGTAGTAGGTAGACGGCGAAAATAAAAGTATTTCGTCGTACTCACTATATAATTTGTCCCACACGATTATCACAACACAGAAGGAGTGAAAATAGGTACAGTTACAGACACACACAATAGTACGGGCACACACAATAGTCACAGCACAAGTAAAATGTCAATCACAACAATATGTTAACGATTTATTAGAATTCGGATATCGCAATTCAGTCGCGCGCGCAAGCATCTCAAACTAACTGCTGACTGGTGTCAATATATATCTCCTATTATGTCAGGCGCGCGCGAGCGTCCTACCCACATTTTCCCAATATCGACTCGACTCACCTTTTTTTTTTTGGGGGTGGAAAATCATCCTATGACTAGGGCGTGTGAGACTCTTACTGACTAATACTCACCCCTGTTCCTCCCTGCCCTGACTGCCCAGGGGCGAGGTAACTCTTTCGAATTTATCCTCACTTTCGACTCACCTGTCGGTCCAAATCGCATTGTTGTGTAATGAGGTCCGAAGTATATTGTTATATAATCAATAAATATAAATAATAATATGCTGTGTATAAGTGTAGTGTGAGTGTACAAATACATAAATAAAGTAAATGGTAGGAATGTACTCTATATACTAGTATTCACCTACATTTGGCGAGACTGAAAGCCGACCCAAACATAGATGGGAAAATGCTAGGCAAACACTCGTACGAGTAAGTGATAGGGTAGATGACTAAGAATAGATAAATAGATTACCTACCAAAAATATTGGACATATGTATTTTTTCTTTAGTCACGCATACCAAAAATGAAGACGATACAGGCATTGAAATTTTGCGTGAAGTCAGACCTACTTAAAAAAGGTGCCAACCAATTTTTACCTACAAGTGACTTGACCTGAATAAAATAATGAAATAATGATTTTCATTTTCTATTCTAACTTACGAACTCAATAGAATAATTAATATTTTTCTATCCAGGAAACACTCCTACTATCAAAATAAATTGAGCTCAAGAAAAAATATCGTCAGAACAACAGAATTTTCACAAAAAAAAATGCAATCTAACTTCGCTTTTGTTTTAAATAAAACAATCCTTCAAAACATCTCTATTGTCCCATTCCGTACTTTCTAAACAATTCAGCCTATTACTCGAAAAACTTTGATGAACTCCCGACCCACTTAGAACAACGAACAGATTTTGAGATAACATTATCATTCTCTCAAACCTTCACTTGCCTTTTGCCAGTCATTCAGTAAAATACGCCTTCATTCCTCAAATCCTTTATCTTGAAGGAGCTCAGTGTGCCCGCATCCTTACGGTCTTTGAATGCCAGCACTTTTGTTGGCTCTTAATCCACAACTTTGAACTTCTATACTTTTCAATTCGTAGCCGTTAATGGGCTGGCTTCATCAGAAACGTGGTCTGCTTTCAGCTTTATGAAGTTCAGTGTGTCGATAAGATGGGAAATTACGTTTCGAAGCTAACTTTGGTGATTGCGGGATAGAAATCTTATTTAAGCTTTCTTTGGTTGATCATTAACAATGATTTGCAGGTTTGTTTTTCTCTGTAAGTGCTAGAAGTTAAAGACACAATAATAGTTACAGTAATTGCTTCAGAAAGCACGCCAAGTCATTGGTCTTAGCTGCCATTTGTAGGTAGTCTGACTTAAACTAGTCCTACCAGGGGTACTCAGTGACTAGGCTACCGTCTGTATCAGACTGCTTGAAAAGTGACTTGTTTGTAACTTTCGTCCAGTTTATAACCAATCAGGTTTTTTTGATAAAATTATGAAAATTTTAATACTAAAATTTTTATATATGTATCGAGTTACCCAGTAACTGTGCAACATAAGCAGAGGCAGAGGTCAAATAAGCAGTCCCTCCGTGTAAAACACTAAATACAGATGCATCGAGTTAGACTCGAAGCCAACCCTGTGAAAAGGATAGACAGGCATTTAGTAATACAGAATATGGAACAGTAGTTTGCACAAGTGTGGGATATTTCTCTTAATTAACTAACGAACAACAATGTGCACCTCAGTTGTAATAACATCATTACGCGGTCACATTTCGCTGCCAACTGTCGCGATTATGGCAATATTCGCCAGAACCGTTGAGTCGTAACAACCTATGGACCAATTTCAGCAACGGACGGGTTGATAATTTCGATGATTACCTACGAGTTAGAACCAGCTTAGTCCAGACGTAGTTATAGAGGGTAACGGAAATGTGTGGTCATGTTTCAGATACTACTCCTGCCCATACAAATAAACAACTATCTTCAAGGAATCCATAGTATTACAATTCCCAAAAAGAAAAACATCTGAATTCCCCATCCCTAAAAACCTATTTCTATTCCCACTCCTTCTCTTTTCATGCGGTACGATTGTGGAACTCACTTCCACCTTATATCCGCGATTCTAAAAATATCTACGAATATGTAAATTCGTAGAAAAATATGTAACAGTTTGTTGGATATTATAATTTGTAATATTGCAACATCAAAATGTAATAACAATGTTATCTGTGGCAATCATCATTTTGCTATGTTATCTGTGGTAACGCGCCCCTTCCGACGACGGCACTGGTCCAATACACACGAAAATTAACTTGTTTGCCGTTTTATTTCATCAATCTTCCTTGGCATCCGTGTACCAGCACCTAATCAGCATCAATTACACCGCTGCACCCGATTCAAAAACAAGTCAAAGAGCATTACCTCTCCACCATCCCGTAATTATATTTATTATAGATATTTATTTGAGATTTAGTTATGTACATTTGTTTATAATAAAGTTAGGTATATTTTATGTATGAATTACTGTATTCTAGTCTATTTTAAGTTTCCGTATCTATGTATACACACTGTGTCTACATTTCTCATCCAATTTTTCTTTCTTTTGAAATAAGCAACACTTTTGTGAACTTCTGTTTGTATTTGTTTTTTCATAAATAAATAAATAAATAAGACTGCTTCCTAGTCAGAAACAGGTTTCGGTACTTTATTTAGTTCATAAGTTAATAGGAATTTGGAAATATTAAAAACATTATTAAAACTATTTTTGTTAGACATTTTCTAAAGTCAAACCATTTTAAACACAATTATCTTCATTCTCACAACGTCACCTGCAATACTAAGCATAATTTCGTGATTGCGTCATAGTTTCCAAGGGTACCAACATTAAATCAAGGTGGGATGTGACCTGAAATTGAAATACTTCATGCAAGCAATATGTGGATACTGTGTGTTCTTGGGAGTAAATCACACGTCGGTGTCTCACATTTACAAGAACTATGTCTGAAATGTAAATAAAATTCTCTCTGCACCTTCAAATAGCAGCCACAATGTTAAATATTTTACAATAGAAGAGGATTAAAAGCAATGGAGTTCAACTTTTCCTCTATATGCGAGAACTATTAAGCTGATGACTAATAGACTAATATACTCTATAAATAGAAGAAGACATGCTGCGCAAGTAAATTGAAATAAGTATAGGATAACGATTTCACCATGCCAATCACTATCACTACATATTATAAAACTTTTTTACAAAAAAATAGAACAGACTTCCAAAAAAAGTGCAAAATAACTTTAATTTCGGAAGTCGGTGTCAAAAAACGAAGACACAAAACAGAAACACCGATTTCCGAAATTAAAGTTATTTTGCACTTTTTTTGGAAGTCTGTTCTATTTTTTAAAAAAGTTTTTTATTTTTCACTTTTTAGTTGTGGTTCCCCATTAAATTGTGTTAACAATTCTTATACATACAATAGCAGCAATCGCGGTTGATTTGCTGTCAATTTTTGAAGAGTTCCGTTGTCTGTCTCCGAAACCTATCACCAGATCTTTTTGAAATTTAAATGGGACCATTTCGGAATAAACCCCTTTCGAACAAAAAAAGAATTTTGCAAATCCGTCAATATATGACGGAGTTATGCCCGAACATACATAAAAAAAAAAAAAAAAAAAAAAAATGCAAACATCCGAATTGATAACCTCCTCCTTTTTCGAATTTTCGAAGTCGGTTAAAAACAAAGTCCCCCGCCGTATCTGTATGTCCGTCTGTTTGCGATAAACTCAAAAACTACTGAACGGATTTTCACGTGGTTTTCACTAAACAGAGTTATTCATGAGGAAGGTTTTGGTTTTTATTTTGTATTATGTTTAAAATGGTGCCCCACAATAGGAATTGCTCCTGTATCTTATGAGACTTACGTCCGTTTACAAACATGTAAACTAACATACACATGACACCAAGACCAGGAACAACTATCTGTAGGCCATACAAATATTTGTTTCGTGCGGGAATCGAACCCGCGATACGCAACGCAGTAGCCGATCGCTCAATTGTACCGTCAAAGGTGTATAATTTGTACGCGTGCGAAACAGGGTCATATCGCCAGCAAGGTTTAAAAAAAAATACGTGTCAACCCGACGCGACAAATAAATCAGTAATTTGATTTGAAAATAAAAATCAATCGATCAACCTAGCCTATCGCAGCCCACTGCTGGACACAGGCATGGTCGAGGGCTGGATATCCTACACCTATCGAATTCAGTCTTTTCCAGCTACATTTTATGGTCGTCAGTTCACCTAGCGGGGGGTATCTCACTCATTGTGCTGATCGCTCAGAGTACACGGTGGAGCATACGTTGGAGTTCTGCCCTGCTTGGGCGGAGCACCGCCGTGTCTTCGTGGAGGCGATCGGCGGCAGCGACCTCTGGCGCCCGACTCTGCTCCAGTCCTTGGTACGCAGTCGCCTCCTCTGCGAAGTAGTAATGCTCGCGAAGGAGGAGGCGGAACGCGTGAGGGAGATGCAACAAAGACGCCCTCACGCCCTCAGCAGCCACCGCACGAGACGCTCTGGGTGTCGGGGGTCGCAAGCCAGGATAAAGTCACGGGCCCCTTCAGGTACTCCTGACACATTGAGGCGCGCGTGGAACACTACGCACCGTTGACTCTCGAGGCTGGTCCTTATCGGACGGCAAGCTAATCACTACTCGCAGTTCGCAAACCCGCGCCTACGGTTGCCGGAGATTGGCTTGCGACCCCTGACACCCAAGGCGTCTCGTGCGGTGGCTGCTAAGGGCGTGAGGGAGACGCAACAGAGACGCCCTCACGCCCTCAGCATTCCGAAGCGCCCTCATCTATTCGAATTTTCAGTTGAAAGCTCTTTAATACATCTTAATGGACGGCCTAGGCATCCAATTGACTGGCTAATTCAACCAGTTGGCTGCGACATATACAAAAACCTTCATCGGTTATCACTCTTTATAGTAGTAAAAACCACATCAAAATCCGTTGCGTGGTTTAGGAGGAGTTAGCGGAGAAACAGACAGACGCAAAAGTGACTTTGTCTTAAGGGTCTACTACCGGCCAAGTCAAGAGGGCGCCCTCATTGAATAAAATTCGTAGCATAGCATAGAAAATAAATATTAGAGAACCCTACGTCACGTTTGTTACGAAGAGGATAAAATATTTTACGTTGTTAAAGCATGTCTCAGAATGTTTCGTATCCAAATTAGTAGGCAAAAGTACCAAAAACGACCGTTTCTGACACTTTCGCCTACTTTATCCTCTTTGTAACAAACATGACGTTGGATTCTTTAATATTTATTTTCTATGCTATGCTACGATTTTTTATTCAATGAGGGCGCCACTTGGCCGGTAGTAGACCCTTAAATCACGTAGAGAAGAACTTTATACAACGCTTGGTTCTTACACACAAAAGCGTAGTATCTATCCACTAACCATCTTGAAATACCATCTATTTATATGATAATTTTAGGAACTATTTGTATGAAAATTTCATAACGATATAGTGAGCATTTGAATGATTCCAAGTAGGTACTTGTGAAATAAGAATTTTGCAAAGATCTGCTTTTAACAGATAGTGAATAGGTTACTTCTAGGCAAGCGTGCTCCATCGTCGACCACATCATCGCTTACCATCAGGTGAGATAGTGGCCAAGTGCAAATCTATCAACGGATAAAAAAAGGATAATAAAATAATGGCGATGTTCATGATGAAAAATATAATTCTTTTGCTACTTTATTGTATGATTTTAATGGTAAATGCGTTTACGTTACAAAAACAAAGTGGGCTTTCATAATTAGCGACAAAATAATTCTGTGTATCAATTTTAATCACGTTTTACGTGTTACCGTTAATAAATAAATTATATATTATCATTGAAAGGTTTTCCTGATTTGTTTATATTGGAAAATCCTTTTTCATTAAATTTTTATACAAATTATTTTTGTTGAGTTTAATAAATTCTCGGAAAAATCATTTCGGTCGTCGTTATGATTCTGTATTTCTTAAAGATTTAGGCTGAGGTGTACAGGCGGTGGCTGGGATGTGGTGGTGTGGGTGGGTGGGGTGTGGTGTGTGTGAGGTGTGTATGAGTATGTAAAGTTTTGTTCATTTATATGTTCTGTAATCTAAATGGTGTACATAATTAAGAGTATTCTATTGTATTCTATTCTACCCACAGTAAACCAACATTTCACTATATACGTTATATTAAGCATACTATCAAAATCAGCTTTATATTATTCCCACTTCTGGGACTCAGGCCTCCTTTATTTTTATTTTATTTATTATATAAAATAAAAATAATTGATGGGTTTTCTCTTGACTGTAGTTTAGGTCAGAGGTGACAGAGACAAAGTCGACGATGGAGAAGAGAGAGAATATGCCGTAATCCATCATACGGACTCAGTGCGGGTTGATATATGTCAAGTGTCTTCGAATGTTTGGTTCTATGTTATGCCAGTTTCCTCACGATGCTTTCCTTCACCGTTTTGAGAGCAGTGGTGATGAAATAAATTACGAAAAGTAAAGCACCTGTCTGAGTTTGAACCGCAGCGTAAAACTAGTAAGTCCGTTACCACTGAGCCACCACTGCAGGCTCTAGTCAACAGTTATAATAAAGTTTCATACAATAAGGGGCGAACGTTGTCATCAACTGGGCACAGATCTAGACACCGGGCTGCTACCGAGAAATTCCAGATAAGAAAACCAATAACACTTTGCTTGAGCCAATAATCGAACGCAGGACTTCTCGCTCAGTTGTAACGCTTGTGACCACTACACCAACGAGACTGTTAATTCTGTACCGTCATCATCATCATCATCAGCATTTTAATATCCCCACTGCTGGGGCACAAGCCTCCTCTCTGTTAGATGGTGTGGGCCTTAATCCACAACGCGTGTACAATGTGAATTGGTGGATGTCACATGTCTTCGAATTTTTGGTTCTAAGACATGCCAGTTTCCTCACGATATTTGCCATCACCGTTTTGAGAGCAGTGGTGATGAAATAAATTGCACAAAGTAAAGCGCCCGTCTGGGTCTGAACCCACGACGTACATGTCGTATGTCGGGGCACTGACACAGACCACTGGGCCACCACTGCTCTACACCGTACTAAAAAGTTTTTCATAAAAATTACTTACCACTATCACAATTAAAATCTAACATCACACTTAGTAGATTTGAGAGCTCTATTAAATAATCATTATACACCATTCCTGTACCATCTGCTCCAGTATTTGTTCTAATAAGCACTTCCAACTTATCTGAGTATGACTTATTCTCCAAGCATAGAACTATGCGACGGACTTTTCGGCAAAGTTAACACTGCGTTCGTAGAAGAAATATTATGTCTTGTTGCGTAGAGATATGGTTTATTATTGTGTTAGCTGACGGCAAAGTTGGGTGGTGTTGAGTCAACTTAGACAAATGTTTGTTGAGGAGTTTCTGCACCTGTGTTCACGTTATATGTCTCTGTCGGAAGATTTCTGCGAGGTGCTCTGACAATGATCGAAGGTATCATGGATTTGACCTGATGTCTCTTTAGATGTGTTTAAGTAATGGTTAACTTCATTTGTAAATAATAGATATTTATATAATAAATGTTTCATAGCAATAGCAATTGGACTTGGTTAAAGGTGTTATAATGAATTAAATAAATAAAACACCCAGGTCCAGTGAGTATTTTTAACATAGTACATCATCATCTGCCTAGCCTTTTTCCAACTATCTTGGGGTCGGTTTCCAGTCTAACCAGATGCAGCTGAATACCAGTATTTCTACTATATTACTCCCTATCTGACCTCCACAACCCAGTGACTGGGAAATACGATACCCCTTGGTAAGACTGAATGTCAGACTTTCGGGCTTCTGACGACCCGTAACGACTGTCAAAGATCCACGATTGACAGCCGGGACCAACGGCTTAACGTGCTTTCCGAGGCACGGAGGAGTCTCGGTATGTAAAGATGGTCACCCATCTATGGACCAACCCCGGCAAGCGTAGCTTAACCTGATGGATCGACCCTGCGGCTGTTATTACTTTAGCCACGAGCTCATAACATAGTACATCGAGATCGGAAAATAATTCATGTCAGCTGTGTTATAATTTTGGTTTACAATGAATTATAACGCAACCATAATAGTATTAAATCTAAAAAATTCAAATAGAAAACAATTGACTTCGTTCCACGCAATGTAAAAGTATGCAACCGCTGTCTGCCGTATGTCGCAACATTTACGAAGGGAAAATCTGGTGTAAATCTGAGAAAATCCTACGGGTAGACGGCCCAAGACGCTCAAATAGGATCAGGTCAGGCTTTGCAAGGCCGGCTTATCGACGGCTCGGCTCCATGCATATTAAAATCACCTGCAGAAGCAAGTTGAGCCAGAGAGAATATTCTATTACTTGCAAAAGAACCACAGACGGCGGATCGAGCGGACGAATATTTTTTACTTTTTACTGATCAAGGCAATCTCGCTAGTAGTTAGGGTACAGGTAACTTGACGTGTTCCCGGCAGGACATGATTGTGTATCCCATTTGCAAAAATTAATCCCGATTATTAACCGAGTTTTATTTTTAATGTCTTATTTTTAATTCACAAAATTCGTTTTAAGAAAAGAAAGAAAGAAAATACGTTTATTGGCGTTAAACATGACGCAAAAGACAGAGAAACACAACAAAAAAGAAAAAGCTGGAGGAAAACATGCGTCACATCCACGCTATACGGCCATCGCTCAGCTTAAGGGTCTACTACCCGCCAAGTGGCGCCCTCATTGAATAAAAAATCGTAGCATAACATAGAAAATAAATATTAAAGAATCCAACGTCACGTTTCTTATAAAGAGTATAAAGTATTTTTACGTTGTTAAAACAGGATTCAAAATGTTTCGTATCCAAAGTGGTAAGCAAAAGTGTCAAAAATGGCCGTTTTTGGTACTTTTGCTTTTTATTTTCTATGCTATGCTACGATTTTTTATTCAATGAGGGCGCCACTTGGCCGGTAGTAGGGCCTTAATGCTGTGACCCTATGTGAGACAGAGCCACAGCGCTGGTTTTCAGCGACAGCCGGCGCTGACGTAATGATGTCGACCGGTGCAGCAAACAATGAGTAAACTAAATAAGTACTATACAGCGCAATAAATACTGTTACGTCGACCGTATTACTCTGGAACGTTCGAGAATGTAGTAAAAGTTTCCAGAAGTTTCCACTAGGTTCGAGAACATTCCATTGTGGTACTGTGTAGAAGTTCATAGATGTTTCTAGAATATTCCAGTCTAGGATAGTTCGACAATGTTCTGGAAACTTCCATGACTGTATAAATAGGCCGGACGGCGGGCGAGTGAGTCAGTCTGTTTTCGACTACGGATGCGAACGGAAGCGAGTACAAGCGATTACGAAGAGAATAGTGATTATAAGCGATTTAGTGTTTGTTTTAATAAGTTGTTGAGTTAATAAAGGATATTTAGTTAATTAATTGGTGTAATATAATGTATCCCATACCCAGCTCGTAACAATACTAATATTTAAGTGGCAACATTCCGTTCCCTGCAACATGACGCACGCGCCGCCGGCTTTAATTTATCTGTGCCACTCAGCTGCTATCAGTAAACTATTTTTAACAATGTTAGTACGGGTTAAATAATCTTTACTTACTACCTAATATTATAAATAGGTTACAAAATAGTTTGTGAGCTTGTAGGGGATAATCTCTGGATCTACTGAACCGATTTTGAAAGTTCTTTTACCAATAGAAAACCACGTTATTTGTGAGTCGCAGGCTAAATTTTTAGAACCCACGTGGATGAAGTCCGGGCGAAGTGCTAGTAAAAAACAAACATCATGGAGGTACATAGAACGCGATAGATAGCGTGAATATTGTGAATGTTATGATAAGATAATAATAGGTGTAGTGGTATTGTTTTTTTTGGAAAAAGTGTTTATGAAAGTGTGGAACGGTGTAGATGATCTATGGTATATCCTATTGAACTGAGTAAACAATCCTTACGTAATCTGTTATACTCTATTATATTCTATTATACTGAGTAAAGAATCCTTGTCTATTAGATAACTGCTCGGAATAGGTAATAAACCTTTTGTTAACCATCCCAGACATAAGTTAGTACATAAACCCTTTTTGATGGCTTTGCTTAGCAGTGAGTAGGCTTATTTCTATTGTACACACTTTCTTTTATCTTTTACAATGTAACTGTAATGTTTGAGGGCTATTCAATAAAACTCGGGTGTTCCACAACAGAGCTATATTCGAACTGATTCCAAGTAGATACAACTTATGTCTACCGACATACTTACAAACTAATTGATATAAATCTACCTACATTACACTCCTCCCTACTAAATTAATACTACAATTATGAACTAACAACTTAACTACTAACTTAACTTCATGAACAATACTTATTCTAAACCTTATAATTATGAACCTTAAACCTACACTGCCTAACGGCACGCTGTGGAGTCTGTGGCACTTGAGGCAAGGCAACCTGACTCTCAGCTGAAGCCTGAACCTCTGCAGGTGCATCATTAATCGGCTGAGCCGGTGACGCCCCTCCGCGCGGCGCCACCACGCGATCCGGCGACCCCTCCGACTGAGCCCGCTCACCCCTACCACCGCAGTCATCCTCCTTACCAGCCGTCTGAGAATCTGTGTCTGATCGCTCCGTAATACAAGGACTACTAAATACTAAGGATAATCTGCTCCCTGGTCTTTTACGTAATTGGTCAATATGCCTATGGACTATTTCCCCACTTTGACCCTGGACTCGGAAGTTGCTAGGACCCAGACTATCTACTACTCGACCGGGAATCCATCTCTCCCCTTTTAGGTATTGTCGGTACCATACCTCTTCCCCTTCACCCCCAATGCACCTATTCGCCCCCTGTACAGATTCAGCCTGTCGTTGTTGTGCTCGATGTACCTTGTGTTCCCTATCCGGTTTTAAAGTATCCAGTCGTGTACGTGTACGCCTGCCTAATAAAATCATTGCGGGGCTTTCTCCTATTGTCGAATGATCTACATTCCTATAATGCAGTAAGAATGTCCACAATGCCCTATCTATATTGTGTTTCTCTAAAATAGCCTTTTTAATGACTCGTTTTACTGTTCTAACTGCATTTTCTGCTAATCCATTTGAAGCAGGATGGTAAGGGGCTGTATAAATGTGTTCTATACCGTTACATTTTGTAAATTCATGATATTCTTTCGATGCGAACTGTGTACCATTGTCGCTAACTATTTGTCTTGGTAAACCCCATCTACTAAATAACTCAGTTAATCTATCTATGAGGCTAGTGGCTGTAGTGCTTGAAACATTGAAAACCTCCAACCATTTAGATGTGGCATCCACTACAACTACGTATGTTCTGCCGCGTATAGGTCCCAAATAGTCAATATGTATCCGGCTCCACGGTCGGTTTGGCCAGGGCCACATGCGCGGCGTCTGCCGAGGCGGCGCGTCCGCCTGGGCTGCACACACTTCACACGCCCGACAAATGTGTTCCACCGCTTCATCTACTCCGGGCCACCATACATAGCTACGTGCTAAAGCCTTTGATTTTACGATACCCATGTGTGGTTCATGCAACATTAATAACACTTTACTTCTACATGCTTCCGGTACCACTAACCTGTGCCCCCACATAATACATCCTAGTTCTTCATAAAGTTCATTCCTCCTATTAAAGTACGGTTTTAAGTTGCTCAAGTCACATTCATTAGGCCAACCATCTCTCAGATAGCTCAATATTTTTGACAGTTCCGCATCTCGCATTGTTTGATGTTTAATCTCATTATAATCTAATAACAATGACTGTTGCACAAAATGCAAATGAGTTTGCTCCGGCTGTGCGGCCGTAGTTGTTTGTTTACTCGGAGCTAGTGGTAACCTTGAGAACCCGTCCGCTCCATTTTGATCGGTGCGCACGTACTCAATATTAAATGAGTAAGCTGATAAAATAACAGCCCATCTTTGCATTCGGCTCGCCACCATAGTCGGTATTCCTGTGTTTGGACCAAATATTGACACTACGGGTTATGGTCCGTACGTAGGGTGAAATTACGACCGTATAAATACTGGTGAAATTTATTAATAGAAAATATTATCGCTAGTGCTTCACGATGTATTTGCGAGTAATTTTTTTCCGCTTCTGTAAGTGTGCGCGACGCGTAGGCTATCGGTCGCTCGCCCCGTTCGCCTGGCTGCGAGAGGACCCCTCCTACCCCACGCGCGCTCGCGTCACTTGTCAATAATAGTGGTTTCTTTGGGTCGTAATGAGCCAATACATCCGCGCCCGCTAGAATTTTTTTAATTTCCACAAAGGATTTCTCGCACTCAATCGACCAATGCCATTGTTTACCTTTCTTTAATAGTTCATAAAGAGGTACTAACATACTACTCATATTCCTAACAAATTTTCCATAAAAGTTTATGATTCCTAAAAACGACCTTAACTCCGTTATGTTTGTCGGACGAAGAATTTTATTTATGGCCTCCACCTTGGCCGGGTCTGTTTTAATTCCCTCGTTACTAATAACATATCCCAAATATTGCACTTCTTTTACTAAGAACACACATTTGCTACTTTTCAACTTTAAACCGGAACTATTTAATGTACTACTCGTAAAAACCTGTTCTAGTGCTTCTAAATGTTCTTTTTTGTTTTTCCCTCCTATTATCACGTCGTCAAGGAATATTTCAACGTTAGGAATCCCCTTCAACAAATTGCACATAATTCGCTGAAAAATTCCTGGACTTGAAGATAGACCGTATACCAGCCGATTATACCTATATAGACCCCTATGTGTATTTATCACTGTGAAATTCTTAGATTCATCAAGTTCTATTTGATTATAGGCTTGGCTTAAGTCTATTTTCGAAAAATAATTTGCTCCGCTAAGTTTTACTATTAAATCCTCGATTCTAGGCAGTGGATAGCGATCAATAAGTAGGACTGGGTTCACAGTCGCCTTATAATCGGCACAGATTCTCAGCGAACCGTCAGGTTTATTTACCGGTACAAGCGGCGAGGCCCAGTCAGAGCAGTCGACGGGCTCGATGATGCCGTCGCGCAGCATGGCGTCCAGCTCGGCGTCGAGCCGCTCGAGCAGCGCGTACGGCACAGGCCGCGCACGGTGGAACACCGGCGTCGCACCGTCGCGCACGCGCAGCGTTGCCTTGCCCCCAGTGTACAGCCCCAGGCCGCCGCTGAATAATTCCTTATACCTGTTTACCAGTACATTGATCTCATTAGTCATGTTGACTTCTTTCCAATTTAAATTGTTACAGTTGCTAAAAGCGGGTATTCTTATTTTTAATTCTGTTAACCACTGTCGGCTCAGTAATGAAGTAGTACCCCCCCCCCAATTACAAATAATTCTAGTTGTTTACTACAATCCCCGTAAGCTACAATTGGTCTGAGCATTCCTAGCGGTTTAATTTTTGAGCCGTCATAAAAATTTAATACTAAATCACTTGGTTCTAATTTTTGAGCACTAAAAGACTTTTTATACGTTGCTTCACTAATGCACGATACCGCGGTACCAGTATCGACCTCCATAGAAATAGTAACATTATTAATACAAATAGGCAACTTTACCGCTCTGTAATCGTTTAAGCATAGATGATGAAATTCCTCTTCTGATGGTTGTTCACACGCATCTCCGTAGTACACTGCCGATCGCCGGGGATCGTCACTCCTTAGGCCGCAGACAAACTGATCCCGCAAATTCTCGTTCAACACTTCTTTGAATTTACAATGTTGTGAGAGTTTCTTGAGTTCTGCTACGTACGCAGCTACATTCTCCTCGCTAATCTGTCTCCGTTGCCTAAACCGATAACGTTCTGCGAGTACCGACGGCGTTGGTTACAAATGGTGACGTAATAGCTCGACCGCATTGTCATATTTTAACTCCGCTGGCTTTTTGGGACTTGCCAGATTATACAACAATTCATACGCCTCGTCTCCCATGACGGCTATTAGCGTTGGCAATTTCGTCTCGTCATCGATTTTATTCACTTTATAGTACATGTCTAGCCGGTCCACATACACTGACCACGTGCCAGTCTTTATGTCGAATTCTTTAATTTTTCCTATCGACATCGTATTTTCTGTTCGCCCACTTGCCAATAAATCGGAAATATGCACAATACACGCAAAGTCGTTCGAGTTTTCAAATCCTCGTCGCCACTGTAATGTTTGAGGGCTATTCAATAAAACTCGGGTGTTCCACAACAGAGCTATATTCGAACTGATTCCAAGTAGATACAACTTATGTCTACCGACATACTTACAAACTAATTGATATAAATCTACCTACATTACAGTAACGTTTATAGATTTTACTAATAAATGCTACCGAAGACATTCATACAACTTAACACAACTTGCGAATACGAAGTATTATACCTCATCCACTACCTGCGCTACTGTGCAAACCTACAATATTAAAATTGTACTGAAATTGAAATTGTACTGAATCATAACACTAAATAAGCTAAGTTTATCATAAAAAACAAACATGAAAGCGAACAGATATATACAAATGAGATAATCTCTCATTTGTATATATCTGTTCGTACTATCGAACTAGCTATGTACCTAATCTATATACAATATGGGCATGATTGATGGTGCTTCCTCTACACTAGGACATAAAGTTTTTGATTTACACTCAACTTGAGAGTTAGTTTCAGTATCCGAGTTGTTGTAAAGACTTAGAAGTACAATTCTTCAACAACTGTTTATTTTGAAAAAAATATATAACAAATGCCCAAATCCTTTTCCAAACCGAGGCCCACGGTTTATTAAATTCTGGTATGTTTTCGTGTCGAAACATTTTAAAATTTTTCAGCAAATTTAAGATCTCTCCTTTTATAAAGAGGACTCCAGAAAGTGCCTCTTTATATGCTAAGTGATGGAACTCAACAGCAATACGACTGCGCTTCTGTATATTTACAAAATACATACGACATAATGTATGGTTTCATAACACTATGTCGCTAAAGGGTAAAGAATGCATATATGTATAACTGCCTCGTTTGTATCGTAGTCGCAAATGCGATTGCTGAGTGTGAGGTTCTGGGTTCGATGCCCGGATCGGGCAAAAAGTGCGATTGGGTTTTTCCACTAGGAATTACTTTGTAGCAACCCGGAGTTTACAAGCTGGTGGTGTGACACTGTCGTGCCTTGGAAAGCACGTAAAGCCGTTGGTCCTACGCTTGATCTCTCCCCAGTCGAGTCGGTTTGCCGTCCCATCGGACTATGAGAGTGAAGGAAGGGAGAGTGCACCTGTGTTTGCGCACACGCTTCTGGACTATAATGTCTCCTGCGTACTTGGCTAATCTGCGTTGAGATTGACCACCGTGATCAAAATTCGGTCGGGAGGATCATTAATGCATACAAACCTTATTTGGGAAAAGCTAAGCAGATGATCATGAGTGACTAAAATATTCTGTTTCATTCTGTGTCTATATAGTGTCTGTGTTTGTTAAAACATTTTGTGTCTAGTGTCTGTGTTTGTCAAAACATTCTGTGTCTAGTGTTTGTGTTTGTTAAAACATTCTGTGTCTAGTGTCTGTGTTTGTTAAAACATTCTGTGTCTAGTGACTGTGTTTATTAAAACAGTCTGTTTTACAGCACACTTGGGTTGATGACTTGAAAAATCTAATTAGTCCGTCAGTTAGATTACCAAAAAATACGTGTCCATGTATTTTTCTTATGACACGTAAATGGAAACTGAATGCGAAATTTCAATGCACTGTGCATTGAAATTTCGCATGACATCACACTTGAGTTAAAATTGTACCACTTTTTACATAAAAGTTACGTAACAAGCTCCAACTCCTGAACTTTGATGCGGTTGATCTTTTATATTTTTCATTAATTTGATGAAGCAAAAAATACGTATCCAATATTTTTTGATAATCTAACTTACGGACTAAATAGAATTACTATTTTTACCCTGGAATCATCCCTATTGGTGGAGATAATTTAATTCATCGTCATCAGAATTTTATAGTCCCCACTGCTGGGGCACAGGCCTCCTCTCTGTGAGAGGGTGAGGGCCGTGATCCACCACGCGGGCCCAATGCGGGTTGGTGGATGTCACATGTCTTAGAATTTTTGGTTCTAGGACATGCCGGTTTCCTCACGACCTACAACTTGTGAGTCGCGGTCAATACCGCTGGGCTACCACTGTTCTATTATAATTTAATTGTGTCTTTTAAATTTAGCGCTCTGTAACACTTGAGAGCATTGATAGTGGCAAATTACTAGTTGTACGTTGAGGGCGATGAAGACGCTTTACTTTGTTTAAATTATTTCTTCACCTCTGTTCTCAAAATGGTCAAGAAAATCATGGTGAAGAAACCGTTATGAGCTAAGAACTAAAGAAGACAAGTGACCCTCTCACATACGGAACGTGAGAGGAGAACTTTATCCCAGCAGTTGATATATCATTAACTAATCACGTTTTAAGCTTCTCGTGGCTAAAATAATAACAGCCGCACGGGTCGAGTCATCAGGTTAAGTTACGCTTGCCGGGGTTGGTCCATAGATGGGTGAGTTCACCTTTACATACCGAGACTCCTCCGTGCCTCGGAAAGCACGTTAAGCCGTTGGTCCCGGCTGTGTAAGCTACGTCATTATGGTCTCCAAACGAAGCTCTAAATGTAATTGATTCATATTTATGTAATAGGTTCCAATGTGTAGATATCAATGGTGTTAAGTCTTCCGGGCTATCAGTTCATTTAGGTGTGCCTCAAGGCTCGATATTGGGACCATTCTGGTTTTCGGTGTATATTAATGATTTACCACATTTTTTAAAGGGTATCTGTGACGTAGTACTGTTTGCAGATGATACCTCTCTTATCTTTAAAGTAGATAGGAATAGACTTGATTTTGATAACGTAGATAGCGCTCTCTCAATGGTTACGGATTGGTTTACGACAAATAACTTAGTTCTTAATGTTAAGAAAATTAAATGTATAAAGTTTGGCTTACCTAATGTAATAAATCTAGGACCTAATGTCATCTTAAATAAAGAAGTGCTTGAAACTGTGGACTCGGCAGTTTTTTTGGGTATAACTGTTGATTCCAAACTTCAATGGGGCGCACATATATCAAGCCTATCGGGAAGGCTCAGCTCTGCCGCCTACGCCGTCAGAAAAGTTAGACAATATACTGACGTTGACACAGCACGGTTAGTCTATTTTAGTTATTTCCATAGTGTTATGTCTTATGGTATTCTTTTGTCGGGTAAAGCTGCGGACATACAAAATATATTTGTTTTATAAAAACGTGCTGTACGAGCAATATACAGGTTAGGGTCAAGAGTTTCTTTACGAGAAATTTTCAAAGAGATTGGAATTCTCACGGTGGCATCTCAATTCATTTTTGCAAACATATTATACATTAGACATATGATACATTTATACAAAACGACCAGTGTTAACCACAATTTTAACACCAGAAATAAGTATAAACTTCATGTTCCTTCCCACCGTGTTCGTAGTGTTCATGGTTCGTTTGAGGGTCTCGGTATCGAATTTTACAATAAGCTACCCCGTTCTTATCTTGACCTGCCTTTTAATGCATTTAAAACTAAAGTTAAATCTAGTCCCTGTTCGAAGGCATACTATTCCATCAACGACTATTTAGAAGATAATAATAGTTGGTCGCAGTGTTGAACGCAAGACGATGTTACACTTGATGTTCTTTCTCCATATTTAGCTTATGGTTATGACAGATTATATGAGTTCATATTATAATTGTCTACTAATTCTAGTGTGATGGCCCTAGTTCATCATATCACTTGTGGCTTTGAATCACAACCCTTTGATAGATTCTATCTTTGTTCTTGTAAGCAGGCACACCAGTTATGTATGGAGGCTTATTTAATTTGGTTTAGTGTTTATGCTTGAGTTCGTTTTTAATGGCATAATTGAGTGTGCCAGCTAAAAAGTGGCGGATTATTTAATTTAATGATTATATTTTAGACGACATATATTTATTTTTCTGTTTTACATAAGTTAAGATTGATTGTTGCATATAATTATACAGATTCAAGTTCTTCAAACTTAACAGACAGATGTGTTGCTGGGGAGTTAGTTGGCCACTTCTTCTTCACAGCTAAAACACTAGGAAGTGGTGACGGGCGGGCGTTTTTGGGGGACTGTCTTTATGTAGAACTTTGACGTTCAAAAAGTGCTGGTTGTCAGCCTAGTTTGAATAAATGACTTTTGATTTTGATTTTGTCAATCGTGAATCTCTGACAGTCGTTACGGGTCTTCAAAAGCCCGAAAGTCTGACATCCAGTCTTACCATCGTATTACCTAGTAACTGGGTTGTGGAGGTCAGATAGGCAGTCACTCCATGTAAAATACTAAATTCAGCTGCATCCCCGGTTAAACTGGAAACCAACCCCAAGATAGTTGGGAAAAGGCTAAGCAGATTGATTTTAATACTGTTATTATTATAACCACACAAAACAAAATAGGAAAATATCTATTCGAACCAAAGACACGCATGATGAAACTAATTATAATTGTGATAAACTATTTCTATTTATTAGATACCGTATCAAGTTTGACCTTAAACTTGCGAAGACCTTGCTTATCAGAATATGATAAGGGGTCAGCGAGTTATCATATTGGCATACAGTTTTGCATAGGCTCACATAATTTACTCATAATTATGAAACATGCAAATTGTAATAACAAAGTTATGATTTTCTCTAATAATGTATTTTATCTTTTGCGTCCATCTGCAGTTTTCTATAAAACGGTAAACATACCAATTTAAAGGGAATTGTGGCTGGTCAAGGCTAGTTATTACAAAGTAATGAGCCAGCTGTTGAACTCCCGATCCCGCCTGATGGAAAGCGAGGCATGAGTTTTACGAAAGACTGAGTGAGCCCAGAAGATGCTTTATTGGCTCCTTCATAGTAGTCGGATGGCCTGTAGGTGATAGGCATCACAGACGTTCTCCAGGGATGTGTCCAAAAAGGTGTTGCACAGACGGGGTGTACGGTGCAACCGCACACTATGCAATTCAGCAGTTTACGCCGCGCATGCATTTCGACTCATAATAAAGTTCAGTTCGCGTTGGGCTATCAAGTCAGCCAGGCGTTCTCGTTACTGCCAACAAGGGCCGCGTCACTCACTTCATTTGCCACACCATCAGTCCATTAAGCTCATTTTACCTATAAGTACTTTTGGGACAATACATTAGTGTTCTAGTACTTACCTTCTTTTATTCCATCCGTATCCCATCTAAAAGTAATGTGTGGTCTAGCAAGGGATCATACATTCTTTTTGGTCCTTCGAGCCGGATATGAACCAGCGACCTATGGATGCATAAATGCATCATCATTCCTGGATGTTCTTCAAAAGCTCATGGAGGTTCCATGTGAGGATGGTGATCGCGATGGTATTCGTGAGGTAAGAATCCAACACTCCCTGGTCTTTCTTCCAGGCGCTTTTTGAAGGTTAAAAGTTTCCCACCCTAACAAAAAAAAGGCATCTCATACAATTAAAATTGACCTCTCATATTAATTTCGATCAGCAACTTTATACGAACTAAAAAGCGTATAGGTACTCGTACTGTGGCGCGTGTGCACTCAGCACACACACGGCACATTAGGACCGGGCGCTACAGGCAGGTTGTAATGTTTGAAGAGTTATTCGAATGATTAATTTATAATAGGTTGGTGAAATCGTTTTTAGGGTTCCGTACCCGAAGGGTAACTAACGGGGCCCTATTACTAAGCCTCCGCTGTCCGTCTGTCTGTCAGCGGGCTGTATCTCATGATCCGTAACTATACAACTATACCGTACCTATACAAGCCCGCGGAGGCGTAATAAAGTATTGATAAAATCATTTTATGAAGACATCAGCAGCTGTAACCTGTTTCATTGTGGATTATTTGTTTTTAAAAACCTCCTTAATTTTATAATATTATACACCGACTAATTATGTGGCCTTTTTTTTGGGTTTTGGGAAATCATCCAATGACTTCTCCCGCTCTGTGTGGAGCGGGAGGGCGTGTCAGACTCTTACTGACTAAAACCCACCCCTGTTCCTTCCCTGCTTGAGTGCCCAGGGGTGCGGTAACTCATTTTCAGAATTTATCCGCTACATATACTAAAATTGGAAGGATACAAAGAAGATTAGCATGGCCCCAGCGCAAGGATGACACGCAAAATCGTGAAGCGTTCCGCATTTTTTTTTTTTTCGCCGTCCGATCAGCACCAGGCCCGAGAGTCGACGGCGCGTAGTGTTCCACGCGCGCCTCAAAGAGTTGTCAGCAAAGGACGGGGCCTGCCACGGCCAATGCCTGCCCGGGGGTTGAGGATAAATTCGAACGAGTTACCTCGCCCCTGGGCACGTAGGGCAGGGAGGAACAGGGGTGGGTTTTAGTCAGTAAGAGTCTGACACGCCCTTCCGCTCCACCCTAGAGCGGAAGAAGTCATAAGATGATTTCCCACCACCCAAGAAAAAAAAAAAAACCCCTAGGCATAATTATGTGCCATAAGAATACTGTTTATTTAATATTTCAATCCCCGAAAACAAACTACATTATTAGTTTTTTTTTAAAACAAGAAATTACATTTCCTACATGTGATGCAAAAAAACCCTTTGCGAGTGAGTCCGAATTGCTTTTGGCCGGTATTTATTTATATAGATATATTTTATTTTTTATTTACATGGGTAAGCCTATCATCCATAGACTACGAGTACAGTACATACTTCGTATCATTTATTTACGAAAAATGATTATCGCATCGCGCTTGTCTGTGGGATTCCTTATTCTTCTATCACACAACGAATTGATTTCTCGAAAGGGAAATAATATCAAACAATAACGTTTTTATAAAATGTATATTTGATACTACGAGTAGTTTTGCTAAACAAAAAATACAGTTTTGCATGTATTGGCCTCAAAGCCGATGAAAATGATTTGATGTTGTGATGTTAACACTAACGTACAAACAATAAAGAATAAATTCCATTGCCACATAAATCAGTCTTATTTTTAGGCAGCTTTAGGTTGTGTTGCCGCTTTCATGTCGTTCATCTGAAAATAATAAAGAAATAATCAGTAAGTACCTACATTTTATGTGAGGAGCGTCGGAACAAAAACCGATAAATCACATTTTGACATTTTTTTTTATGATGCCAATTGGTTGTTCTCGTACATATCGCTCTATGGTTAATGTAACCCGGTCAAAAACTGATAAATCCACTCTAAATTCGTCCGCAAAATACACGGATCTGAACATATAAACCGATAAATACATCAATCGTACTAAAGAACGATGACGATGGGAACAGATAAAACCCTAACAATTTTCATTGTTGACTCTTTTGATTCTGTCAAATACCGAATTTCGAGTTTCTCGTGACAAAACCATAAACAATTGTAGGATGAAAGTTAAGTAACTTAACTAAGTAAGTTATCAAAAACCGATATATCCAGTTGGTTTGGTCTTTAACCGATATATCCATTATTTTTTTTTTATAACTCAACAGGTACCACAGTCACGAATGCAGTATTTAGGTTTCCAAACAGCGATGCTAACACCAATAAATTGATAGATTTTGTTTAACTCTAAATTAGAAAACTATGAACTTGGCCATATTTTTACACTTTTCCACAAAAACAACAATGTCATTTATCGGTTTTTGTTCCGACGCTCCTCAGATGATAATGAAATGGATTCTGCTATCTTTATACTCTTAGTCATACATTTTTTTTTCATACCTACGTTTGCTCGATGGCGTAATGACCAAGAATCTTAATATCGTAGAGCTTTATTTGCCTAAATCATATAACAATCGTCATAGATTTTTTTTAACCTCTCGAACCAGAGATTACGTTTCAGCATCTGTCAGTCCCCATTGACAGGCGGCCATCGTGTAATTACAGACTTTGTCAGATTCCGGGTGTATGAACCTTGTCACAGGTCCTAAAAACCTTGGCTAATAGTGATAATAGCGGTTTAAAACGCGTGAATCGGGTTTTTGGCAAGGCAAACTAGCGGCACACATGAGAGCCGCTGGGGTTATAAAGGAGGTAACATGGTCTTTAACTCAATTTCGATAGATAATATACAGACATAGTGTTGGTGGAAATGGCCACAGATTGTATTCCAACTTTGGACACATATTAGTTTATTTCAATAAATAGAGAGTGTTTCAAGATTATATTATATTATTTCTATCTACAAAGTTATCTTTCGTTATGTTATGGATGGGATTTAGGCGACTTCCCAAGAAAATACATACAATTTTACGTAGAAATTTTGTGATAGTACAACATGAACGTGATTTTTCGTACTGTCCCTCAATTTTATCTTACGGATAATGATAACTAGCCATCATTGAGGTATAATTTATAGAACACTAGCTTTTTCATACGGCGTCTGTCGGCTAGAGGGCCTTTTCCACAGGTAACGTGCACTTTATCGAAATAAAAAGTAGTTTATACATTTAACTCAGCGGTTGATGGTCAGGACTTCCAGAGATTATCTAACAAAAATTTAAACGAAAACAATTTTAACTTTTTATAATGTGAGATAAGATTTGCACGTTGTGTACACCTTTGCTTACCAAAACCACACGCATTACTTTCCAAACGTTATAACTTACTACCGTACTTTTTTTTCTGTATTTTTTTTTGCTCTACCCAAAATTAAATCATACCTACTAGCTTCTGCCATTGGCTTCGCCCGCGTAGAATTGGTACTTCCCCCACTATAAATTATAGCCTCTGTGCTATAACAGATTAAGTCTATCTCTGTGCCAAATTTCATCCTGATCCGTTAAGCCGTTCTGGCCTGATTGAGTGGCAAACATCCATCAATCTATTCAAACTTTCTCATTTATAATATTAGTTGGATATTTACTTTTACATTAATGAACTCTAATCTTACCGTCTTAGTAACACCGTCAACAAATTCATTGAAATTCTTCTTGACTTGATCAGGGTCGAAGGCATTGGACACTTGGGCGTTCACAGTCTTTCCAAACTCTTGAATTTGCTTTTGAAGAGTCTCAAGATAGTTTTTGCTGTCATCCGGGGGGGCATCGCGTTTCACGAACGCCTGAGTCTGTGAGAAGAAGAGGTAGGTATTAACTTATAAAGTTATGGATCTACTTTATTATGGGTCTGTGTTTCCGGATGGCTATAACCTGGCAGACTTTAAGTGAAGGGAACACTATCACGCGCGCACTATCAAGCAGCGTGCTCCAACGTAGACCACATTATCGCCTGCCATCAAGTGAGATAGTATCCTCGATCGAGAGGGAATGGGAAGCAGTCGCCTTCTTCTGCGAAGCAGTAATGCTTGCGAAAGAGGAGGCGGAACGGGTGAGGGATGCTCAAAAGAGCCGACCTCACACCCCCAGCAGCAGCCGCCGCAGGAAGACGCCCAGGGCGTAGGACGTCGCGAGACGATCTCCGGTCACCCTAGACGCGGGCCTGTGGACGGCGAGTATTGAGTAGCTCGCCGTCCGGGGCCTATCAGGCTCGAGAGTCGACGGCGCGTAGTGTTCCACGCCAGCCTCAAAGAGTTGTCAGCAATACATGTCGGGGCCCGTCTTGGCCGATGCCTGCCCAGGGGTCGTGGATAAATTCAAAATAGAGTTACTGCGCCCCTGGGCACTCAGGGCAGGGAAGGAACAGGGGTGGGTTTTAGTCAGTAAGAGTCTGACATGCCCTCCCGCTCCTCCCAGAGCAGGAAAAGTCATAGGATGATTTCCCAAACCCAAAAAAAAATAGGTGAGATAGTATTCAAACGAGAGCCTTTCAGTAAAATCTGTGAAAATTATTAAAAGAAAACAAAAGTTCGTAGACATTTTTGTGACATTACCAAACCGTACTGGTACGATACGACTATGGCCACCCTCTTTTGCTTAAGAAAGGCCACAAAAGTGTTTTTTATGAGTGGAAATCTAGAAATGAGAACATTATAGGCTGATTATGCATCTAATAAATTCCCTTGCTTAGGGATATTTTACTATACCACAATATGGTACATCAAACAAAACTTAAAAAAAAACTTGACTTTTAAGCAAAGGGAGACCAACATAATCAGCCTTTTAATGTTCCCACTGCTGGGCCACATGCCTCATCTCAGTGAGAGGGTGTGGGCCGTAATCCACCACGCAGGCCCAATGCAAGTCACTCGTCACATGTCTTCAAAGTATTCGAAGGGAGACCGCACAAGCAAAAATAGAAAAATAAAATTACATTAGAAGGACTGGAGTTTGCTGTAAAGACAAATGCTCAGGCAATAGGGAATATGCATGTAATTATTTACACTGTTAGCAACAATATACAGTACTATAAAATCAAGAAGATGATTTAAAAATATATACAAGTAGGTACTGCATGTCGCTTAAAAAAATTATATAACTCCTACAACAATTTTCTACTACACATCAAACGTTCATGACTGTCAAAGCTGTACTGTGACGTCACTTACATCAAATTTTTTGTCCTTTAATGAATAATTTTACTAATTGTAGATAATTATGTGCTTCAGTCAAGCAGAAATTGCAATTTCAATAACATAATAAAAATTATAGTGAAATTCGAAGTACTTTTATGAATTAAGTGTTACTTTGACACATATATTTTTTCGTCACTATCGGCATTACTGAGAACTTTTTGAGTTTACATTTAGTAACATCAAAAACATGCAACCTGTAATAATGAATTGTAAAATATGTGACGAATTAAAAAAATCAAACAAGTGCACCACATTGTTTATAAAGTCCAATACAATGTATATTAAAAAAAAAAGTTTTGAATTACTTGCATCCTATTTGAGTCCAGTAATACAATCATTCTTTTAAAAGTATACAGTTTTCACTCACTCTAGAAAACGTCTAAAAGGGGCCTGTTAAATTTCCGCTGCTTTGCGCAGATAATTAAAAACCCAACAGGCATTGATTTACGCGTAACTCAGCGTGACTGAAAGGAGACATTAAAAAAATAAAAAATAAATAACTCACGCTGACAAGGCACACGGCCAGAAGAACGATCAACATCTTGTTCATAGTGAAATTGTGCGTAGCTTCACGTCTTTACAATGCAACTAGACAATGCAAACTGCATTCACGACTGCAGAAATCTCCTTTATCGTGATGGCAACCGGGAAGCCGTGTATGTACCTACAAGTTATCTGAGTGACCCCAGGACGTTTGGCCTAGCTAATTAATCAATGGGTTCGTAATAAACAGTAATAGCAGAAGACTTTGGACTTGCCAAGTTGAGTTAGGGTCGTATCGGTAATAGGAGTCTTTTGGGCCTCGCACAGGTCTTTTCTATACATGTAATTACTATGTTGTTATTTTTTAATATTACTTAGTTGTTAGGGCTTGTTTATATTTTATTTTGTGTTTTTTTTTGCAAGTCACTAATAAACTTCTTTTATTTTAGATATTGAGATCTTTTATTTTAGGTAGCGATGCACATGCCTGTAGCTGGTAAAAAATAAGAAAGTAGGTAACTTACAAGCTAAAGTGACATCCACCAATCAGAACTTGTTACGGCACAATGGCAGGCAAAAGTTTTTATACTATGGTGCCAGCTACAGGCATATATTTGCCCTTAAGATGATTATAAGGCGCTTCTGGATTAAGAATTTGGAGTTAAGAACGTATCAAACCATACATTAAGGCGAGGTTATACGACTTTTAATGGTTTTTAATCGAACATCACGTCTAAACGACTTGTCTCGTTTCTTTTAAAAAAATATTGTTACGTCGACCGTATTACACAACGACCGTATTACATGTAACAATATAATGTTACTTTAGACAATTTCCGTCGTAATTTTATCTCAGAACATTTGAAATTTTATTTTTATAACATAGTGTAATTAGTTTGTAAAGTTATGTCTAACGTGGATAAAAAATTGAGAATCACGCAAAAACTATAAAGCGTATTGTTATGAAACCTTCAAAGGTCATTTAGTTATTTATAATTTAGGCTCAGTGTTTTAGTTTAATACTTGTTGTTTTATGTGTAATAAATTAATAACGCGTCTAATTTCGGACAGCGCTCCTTGATGGGCGAGTCCTATTACTTGGTGGACATACGACGCGTTACGTGAGCTCAGCGCAGAACAGGCAAGCTAACCACTCAAGGTCGTTGGCAGCAAATAGCGCCTTAATGCCAAAGGTTGACAGGTTTCGCTGGAGGCTGCCATTTTTTCTTTTTCAAAATTCATAAAACCTATGTCGCACTCATTTGTTAAAATTCATCCAGCCGTTTAGGCTGCTGGGCTTGCCAAAGAAATAAAAATACATACATACTAATGAAAGACATTAGATACCCTCCTTCTGGGGCAGTCAGCAGGGTAAAATCTTTGTAGATATTGAAAATAAGGCTGATGGGTCTATAATTATATGATTTATATCCATTGAGGTATTATGTACGTACGTAGTACATAATATTACCTCGATGTTTATATCACTCTTACTTATCGCCCTTTTTATGAAACAGTATTTATTACCTTTGATCATGCCGTTCATTGTGCTGTTATTACTTTGGAGTGTAGTACGTCATCGGAAATATGTTTTGATAACGACGGAATATAGTTTTTGCAGTTCTTTATTGATCTGATCTGGTCCGGGGGCTTTATTTCGACTGCTTTATTTATCTCTTCAACACGTATGGGTACCTACACTATCTTTGTACCAAAAACGGCCGTTTTTCACACTTTTGCTTACTACTTTGGATACGTAACATTTTGAGTCCTGTTTTAACAACGTGTAAAAATACCCTATCCTCTTTGTAACAAACGCAACATAGGATTCTTTAATCTTTATTTTCTACGCTTTGCTACAATTTCTTATTCAATGAGGGCGCCACTTGCCGGATATTTTCTTTCTTTAGGTATAGCCATTATGAATGCTTGCAGTGTGTTGCCCGCGACCATGAAAATCCTCGTACGATACTGAAAATGGTGGTTGACTCTCGTAAAACACTACCCTTCTTCTAGGGCTGTCGGGTCACCGTGGGATCTGGAGGCAAAAATCCTCGCGCACCTGTACGAGTGGCGCGAGGAGGCCAAACGCCGGGGCGAAACTCCGCTGCCGCGACAACTCGCGGCTCGGCGGACCGAGCTCCGGCAGGATCTCATGGTGACATGGAGAGAGCGACTGTCGCAACCCAGCGCTGGGCACGCCACCATCGAGGCGGTAGTGCCCCTCTTTGAGGAGTGGCTGGAGAGGCGTCACGGCGCCCTCACCTTCCGCCTGACGCAGGTGCTCACCGGACACGGCTGTTTCGGGAGGTACCTGTGTCGGATCAAGGCGGAGGTAACCCCTGCGTGTTTCCACTGCGAGGATCGCCCAGAGGACACGGTGGAGCATACGGTGGAGGTTTGTCCCGCCTGGGCAGAACACCGCCGTGTCCTCGTGGATGCGATAGGCGACAGCGACCTCTTGCGCCGTGCCCTGGTTCAGGCCATGGTACGGAGCGAGAGGGAATGGGAGGCCGTCTCCTCCTTCTGCGAAGCAGTAATGCTCGCGAAGAGGGAGGCGGCACACGTTAGGGAGGCTCAGCAACGGCCGAGTCGCCCTAGCGCCCCCAGCCGCGACCGCCGCAGGAGACGCCAGGGGCCGCGAGACGATCTCCGGCCACCGTAGACCCGGGTCTGCGGACGGCGAGTAGTGGGTAACTCGCCGCCCGATCAGCACCAGGCCCGAGAGTCGACGGCGCGTAGTGTTCCACGCGCGCCTCAAAGAGTTGTCAGCAAAGTGTAGGGGCCTGCCAAGGCCGGTGCCTGCCCGGGGGTGGAGGATAAATTCGAAAAAGTTACCTCGTCCCCGGGCACTCGAGGCAGGGAGGAACAGGGGTGGGTTTTAGTCAGTAAGAGTCTGACACACCCTTCCGCTCCACCCTAGAGCGGAAGAAGTCATTGGATGATTTCCCACCCCCCAAAAAAAAAAAAAAAAAAGGGCTGTCGGGTAAAAAGAAACAAAACAAGCAAATGAAGTTTATAAAAATCTATTTCATACAAGGAATGACTGTTTCATTTATAAAAAGATATTAATGCAATACAGATTTGAGTGGTAGTTGCGGATTTATATTTTGATGCAAACACTATTGAATTAATTATTTTATTAATTAAATCAGTCTTATTGATTAGGCTGCTTGTGGTTCTGGTGTCGCTGGTGCTGGTTTAAATTTCTCCAACTGAAAAAAAAACAATATTCATTAAATATTGAACTCATGTCGAGAATACATTTTTGAACGGATTTTATACAAATTAATTAACAAGCAGCTAACTAAATTGTCAGAATTACATGGCATAAAATATTAACATTTACATAATATGAAAAAAATCTAAAATAATGAAAAATCTGAAAGTAAATATTATACCATTACGCATAATGCCTTCCGCAACTAGACGTGCTAAATAATAAATATAAAACATATTTTTTTAGTACCGAAATGGTCTCAGAGGTGAGATAGGGGTCAAGCGCGAGAATATAGAATAGAATAGAATAATACTTTGTTGTACACCAAAACAGTTATTTAACTTGTATAAATGAACTTAAATCTATGGGGACAATGGCGGTCTTATCGCTGACAGCGATATCTACCAGACAACCTTTGGATGGACTGAAAAATCTTAATTCAAAAAGGAGGTAGTCTGCGGTGTACTGCTTATTAATAAACTGATCATCAAAATTTTCTATAAATATTTATTTAATATAATACATAATAATACATACATACATATCACATGTTACACAATTACTTAGAAGGAAGAGATAAGAAAAATAATAAAAAGATCGGTTAGTGACGGAAGAGATGAGTATGTAAAGACAGAAAAGCATTAGAGAGAAAGGAAAAACTTAGTCATTACAATCTGTAATGGTCAAATCATACGAGAAAGAGGTTGGTTAATGTATTTTTTTTTGAGGTGGTCGTTTGAGGAAATCGCCAAACGTTTGATTGGATGAATTAGCTTACCGCTTGTTGTGCAGCTGTAACTGCGTCTTGTAATTTCTTCTGAATAACGTCAGGGTCCAAGGCTTTACCAGTTTCTTCGACAATTTTCTTGGATATGTCTGCCAACTTGGCTAGCGCTTCAGCAATCTCCTTCTGCACGCCTGTTTGCTCCGCTGGGGCATCACGTTTCACAAAAGCGTGAGTCTGTTAAAGAAAAAGAGATTATTTTTCGTTTGTTCATTAAAATATACATAAAATCGCAAATAACATTTTTAAATATGTCAATTTTTTTTTTATAAATCTAGCCACTACTACTACTGTCCCACTGACAACGGCCTTCCTCCAATTTCCACTAAGGAATTACAGGGATTAAAGAAAATAAGTCATTCTAATCTTAGAATATTGGACTTTTTGGCATTCGTGTGCTGATTGAAAAACACCTTGCCTAGACCGCCTTGTTTTCTAAATTAAGTAATTAGAAGCGAACAACTTATCAACTAGTTCAAAACAATGAAAAAAAAAACGGCTATTAAAAAAATTTAAGTTACAATTTGTTACTCTGGAAAATGTTTTTCGACACAACTAAATATTTAAAAGCTGTTTTTACAAATCAAAAGAAAACTAAGTTCACGAAAATAAATGTATCTAAAACATTTGAAAATAGTTTTCTCCTAATTTCACTAAAAAAAATGGGGCATACATGTCCTTGTAAAATTTAGGTTCCGAACCATAATACATTGAGAAGTCTACAGAACGATCACTAGTTTGGCGTAATTAATGTATTTCTTAGAAATACGAAAATTTTTAGCTATCCTAATAGTTACTAAAATTTAAAAGTAACTGTCTTAAATGGTTATACCAACTTCTACTGTAAAATAAAGCTTAATAATAATATATTAAATTATCTAATAGTATAATCTTATCAGTATTAATATTTTAGTTTTAGACATCTAGCAAATAAGGGAACGGACTTTCATCGGAACGGATCCTCAAACAATTGTCTTTCAAACGATACCTTAATGTTTATTTTTTCTTAGAATCGAATTAACTGTGAAAAAGTACGAAAAAAAAGTTGCTTTGAGCGTTCTAACATTATAAAAAAAATAATTGGCAATTCCTATTTTTTTTATTTTTAACTTTATGAAAAAAAATTGTTTTGCACGTCCTAACATTTTGACAAAAAATTGGTTTATAATAATATTATTTAAAAAATCGAGGAAAACCGCTGCGTCAGCGGTCTCATAAAGATTCCGTTTTCCTTTTAAAGCTGAAACCCTATAGAGTACTAGGGACATCATTTTATCCATAATCGTGAATCAAAGTACTACGCCATTATGCTCGATTACCATTGCCATACTTGAGTAAGTTGGTACTTCAACCATTATGCAGAATATCAATAAATGTCATCCACTTACGAGTGCGTTTACCTAATTGCCAAAAAGAGACGTACTTCTACTAGAATATTTAATTTGTCCTTAATATTTCTAGCAGTTAAAAAAAAATACCCAATAAAGATAACTTACGCTGACAAGTCTTTAAGTCAAAAGTAATAGATTACTTCCAGGCAAGCATGCTCCGTTGTCGAGCACATCATCGTTTTGGTAAGATAGAAAACTACCAATAATAAAAAAACTACCAATAATAAAAATTACCAAAAAAATAAACTTACGCTAACAAGGCACACGGCCAGAAAGACGATCAACAGCTTGTTCATGGTGAAATAGGTGCGTCTATACAACTCCACAACACAATGGTAACTGAACTTTCCACGACAGCAATCCTCTTTATCTTGATGCCACCGGGACCCAATATTCGAATAGCTTATCGTAATGACCCCCACACGCTTTTTTAGGGTTCCATAGTCCTAACACGGATAAGGAACCCTTATAGTTTCGGTCTGTCCGTCCAAGACATAGCTTAAAGACTGTTAGTATTAGTACTAGAAAGCTGCAATTTTGCATGGTTATGTATATTAATCACGTCAAGAAAATGAGACAATAAAATATTATATAAATATTAGACTTTGACCTCTGAGTTTGTTTCGGTGTTTCTTCTCAGGGTAGTCAGCTAGGAAACACCGGCCTCATCTAGCTTAAACTGACAAAAAAACATTGACGTGTAAAAGTGTTCCTTGTAACCTATTTACTGAATAAACATCATTTATCATTTATTGAAATAGATTATTTTTATGACACCGTTAAAGTTTATTATTTAAAAAAAAATTATACCCAGTTTACATGTAGGAGATATGTAAAGTGGATATAACTTTTTTTTAAATAAACTTTAAAGTGTAACACCGCCCCCTCTCCTCTGTTACCTTGAAAAACGTGAAAAAATCGTGATGGTAGTAATATAACAAACTCGAACTTAGAAAATTTCGTACAAAAGACAAAATTCTTCTCAAAAGTGATGCACGATCTTCCTCAATCCAGTCCACTTCACATGCCTGCAATTTATCTCTTCTTCCTTTAAGTGTCACTCACCACTTCCCTAACTGTACTCCTTCGCTACTTGATCTCATACTTGTTTCTTATACGCAAAATGTCGCTAAGCATGGACAATGTACAGCTGATGCCTTCTCTTATCATGACCTTATCTTCCTCTCCAATAAAATTCGCCTTCCTAAAGCGAAACCCAAGATACTTCTTCAACGAAGTTTTGGTGGTATGGACCTTGAGAGTCTTCGTGAGGATGCTGGCTGCATTGACTGGTCAGATCTAATTTCCGCTGAGTCAATTGATGTAAAAGTCAATGTACTCAATACCAAGCTTCTCCAGTTATACGATGTACATGCACCTGTTCGACCAGTCAAAATTAAACACCTGCCGGCACCGTGGCTAACAGACGACCTAAAAGATATGTTGCGGAGGAAAGCAGCGGCTAAATCAAGATTCAAAAGCAAACCAAATGCCTTGAGTCGAGAAAAATATGTTGCAATCCGCAATCGCAGCAACTTGGTGTGTAGAGATGCCCAACGCCGCCACATTCATAAGTCCGTTGAAAACGGTGACCCAGCCAAAGTGTGGAAGTTTCTTAGGTGAGTGGGAGTCGGAAAGTCACGCCAAGATTCTATTCCTAAAGATATAGATCTTGAATTCCTCAATCAGCATTTTTCCATTTCTTCTAACTTCAATGGTGCTATCAAAGCAAAAACTTTAAATGATCTTTCTGCTATTCCTGCTCCCAATTATTCACCATTTTTCTTTAATCAATTCTCCGATTGTGATGTTAAGAATAGTATAGAATCAATCTCATCCAATGCTGTTGGTAGTGACTGTATTAGTCGCAAGATGATACTCCCTATCCTCGACGAAATCCTTCCTGTCATCTGTCATATCCTTAATCATTCCGTGTCCTGTGGTGTTTTCCCCTCTTCTTGGAAAGATGCCCAAATTACACCACTTCCAAAAAAGTGTAATCCTGTATCCTTCTCTGAATTCCGTCCTATCTCCATATTACCGTTTCTTTCCAAAGTCCTGGAACGCCTTATCCATAGTCCATAGCCAACTTAGTGCTTTCCTGTGCAAAAACCGCCTCCTTAATGTTTTCCAATCCGGTTTTCGTCCAGGTCACAGCACTACAACAGCTCTCGTCAGCATTGCAGACGATATTAGACTTGGGATGGAAAATGGTAATTTGACGGTCCTATCCTTATTAGACTGCAGCAATGCTTTTACCACCGTCGATTTTGATATCCTACTCGCCATACTCAGCTCTCTTAACATATCTCCAACGGCAATTGATTGGTTTCACAGTTACCTGTGTGGCCGCCGGCAACGTATTTGCATCGATGGTTCATCCTCATCATGGTGTAACACCTCTGCCGGCGTACCACAGGGGGGCGTTCTATCTCCTCTTCTTTTCGCTATTTTTATTAATTCAATTTCCAATGAACTTCTATCATCCTAACACCTTTACGCTGACGATCTGCAAATATATTCGCAAGCTCCGTTTATAAACTGTCTGAGGCTGTTAATATGGTCAATACAGATTTAGCTCGTATCTCTGAGTGGAGTTTGGCTCATGGTCTGAAGGTTAATCCTACGAAGACTCAGGTCATTGTTGTTGGCAGCCCTAGGTTGCGCTCAAGAATTGACTGGATGCAGCTCCCCCGGATTGTTTTTGATGGCGATACAGCGACACAGTGAAAATCCTGGGTATTTTCATAGACAAATATTTTTCATGGGGTCCTCAATTGCAAGAAGTTAGCCGCAAGTTGTTTGCGTCTGCGGGGTCTTTACGAAGACTGCGCAACTTTCTTCCAACTGCCACCAAAACTGCGCTCGCTCAATCCCTCCTTCTCCCAATCATTGATTATACCGATGCTAGTTATTTAGATCTTACTGAAGTGCAGCTTGATAAGCTTGAGCGACTCCAAAACTTTTGCATTAGATTCATATTTGGCTTACGCAAATATGACCACGTTTCTGAATTTCGTATTAAGCTCAAGTGGCTGCCAATCCGCCTTCGCCGGAATGCCCATGTTTTGTCATAACAGTGTTCTGTTTATTCCTACAACCCCCTCTTATCTCAAAGAACGTTTTAAGTTACTTCATGACACACATTCTAGACACTTGAGATCATCGGAGAACTTGATACTTTTGATGCCCTCGCATTCCACCAAATTTTATGACAAATCATTTGCAGTTCAAGCTGTCCGATTGTGGAGTGCGTTGCCGATGCCAGTTAGACAAGCCCAGTCACTCGCTTCTTTTAAAAATCTAGTAAAAGACCATTTCCTTTCTCTCTAATGCCGTTCTGTTTATATATATTCTCATCTCTTCCATAATTAGTCCTCCTTTTTTCTCACCTCCTACGAAATTAAGTAACATTTGATATGTATGTACTTTTAAATGTAAAATTTTAACATCCATTTTTATTAGCAGTACACCATAGACTAGCCCTTTTAGATTTTAAGTTCTTTCAGTCCATCCCAAGGTTGTCTGGTAGATATCGCTTTTCAGCGATAAGACCGCCGTTGTACCCGTAGATTTAAGCTCGTGTAAAACAATTGTGTGACTGTTTTGGTGTACAATAAAGTTTTATTCTATTCTATTCTATTCCTTAGAAATAAAAGAGGTGAATTTGTTATCTACTTATTTAATATTTAAAACAGATAGTAAACATGCAAAATTTAAATTAAATCTTTTCTTCGTTTTTAATTTAAACGTCAGTGTCCGTTAAAACTCAATTAATATGTACGTAATAACAAATAAAAAGCCCGTTTCTTAGTCCGCAGATTATAGCGGGCAACTACGGAACCCTACACTGCGCGTGACCCGACACGCACTTGGCCGGTTTTTTTTTTATCTTTGAAGCCAATTACCAAATCGGATGAACCGTTATTAATATCTATTTGGTCATTGGTTGAAGTCTGGGAAATTAACTGTTTATCACTTTTGTCAATAATTCCTAGTAATTTGATACTTCACTAATGAGAGAGAGGAGAGGCTTCCTTTTCATCTTTTAAATTTTCCCATTCTTTTGCTACATCTGACCAATTCTAAATGATTGGTTGATGATTCGAACTCGTCACGAAATTTCTTCTAGGTAGAAAGTAGGAACCACAATAGCACCGCCAACGTAAAACTTAACACAGCAGGACCTTCTTTTAACATAAAAAGGGATGTTTAACAGGGTGACCCGCTCTCTCCCAAATTGTTTACGATCACCCTTGGCGGACTCATATAGAGTTTATTTGCAAAAAAGTGTCACAGTCATCTTATGGGTTATACACTTCTGGACACATCTATTGGCCCACCTTAGAGTTTAGGTTTCGATGGCCCCTACCGAAATATGATTGCTAGATTGAACAAAAACTTTTGATGCAGTTTTAAACCTAATACATTTTACCATCTTTTTCGATCGTATTGTTTTAAATTAGAATTCAGAATACCATACGACATGGAGCTACGCCTAACAAGTCGGATATGCGCCTTGTTAAAGGCAATTGATTTTTGAATAAAAAACATGTTTTATCAAATAAAGGTTTAATTTAATAACGCGTGTTGCCTCCATGGGCACCACAGCTCTCATACGATTAGGCATAGAGTTTATCAACCGCTCTATGAAATTTTGAGGGATCATCTCCCATTCCTCTTCTATGGCAGTTTTGAACTCCTGCATCGTCTGGGCAACTGGCTGACGAGCCCTAACACGTCTTTTTAGCTCGTCCCACATGTGCTCAATGGGGTTCATGTCTGGGCTTCTGGCTGGCCAGTCCATAACTGTGATGTTCACATCCCGAAGATATTCCCTGACGATGCCGGCCGCATGGGCTCTTGCATTATCATGCATAAAAAGGAAATTTGGGCCCACATAGTCCGCGTATGGTATCACGTGAGGTAACAACCTCAAGTTGAGTTTTGCCGCTCGCGGATATACCGCCCCAGACAGTCCATGAGCCACCGCCATAAGCAACCCTCTCTTCAAAGCAGCATTGTGCGAAACGCTCTCCCTTACGTCGGTAGACCTTCTTCCTTCCATCATTGCCATGTAACACAATTTTAGACTCATCAGAAAAGAGTAAAAGGGCTCCAATCTTGCTGTGTCCAATTTAAATGACTGCGTGCGAAATGAAGGCGCGCTGTTCGGTGGGCTCGCGTTAGTTTGGGCCCATTAGCTGGCTTGTGTGGTACCATATCGCGTTCTTTTAACCTTCTCCGAACAGTTCGAGCGCTCACAGATACTCCGTGGAAGTCGCGAAGTTGGTTTTGCATCTCAATGGAGGTAAGGTGACGATTTCTCAAGCTGGTCGTCACGATGAATCGATCCTGCCTTTCAGTTGTGACCCGAGATCGTGGCCTTCCTTGGCGACGAACAAAGCCGCCAGTCTCTAGGTACCTCCGATAAACATTTCGGACCGCAGATCGACTTAAATTAAGTTGAGCACTCACGTTTCTTTGGCTGTGTCCGGCCTGAATAAGTGCCACAGCTTGGGCGGCGACTTCAGGTGAAGTATCCATAGATTATTGATAGAACCTCACCTTAATGTTAAGAATAAGTAATGTTTGTTGCAAAACCAAAGATACGAGTATCAATCACTTTTTCAAGAATTAAATCCAAGTAAACCAATAAAACCAAGTTTTCTTAGTATTCGATTGTTTGATATCAACAAACAGGCTCCAAATTGTCTTTTGTTTCTTTAAATTCTGTGTTCGAAATTCAAAAAAAGACTATTGAATGAAATTGTGAATGTGCCAGGTTCAAAACTGCATAAAAACTTTTTGCTCGACCTAATATAAAATTTTAGCTAGGACCAAACGAAACTGAAAATACAAGGTGGGCCAATAGATGTGTCCAGAAGTGTATATATGGTTAGAAGTCATTTGTATTGCCTTACTATGCAATATGAAACTACCCTCTTTAGGAAAAGTGTGTTTGCTATGGCCACAAAGATCTACAATAAGATTCCTTTTTTTTTTTTTCTCTCTTTATTTGTTTTGGGGTTTTTATCTATACAGATATGTCAACCACATCGTACCTTTTACCATTGTTACCACAGAATACATATACTCCTAACGGAGATACACTTTATAGATAAGGTTACATTAACTCTTATAACTAACATACATTATACTAAACACGAACATTTTGTGAAAGAGAAACCATCGAATTACCGATGAAGGACTGTTATTAAACGGCATAGCTTTTTGGCACCTTCTGAAGTTGGTTGGGATAGAATTGACTGTATTAATCCCACGTTAAGTCTATTTAAGTCTAATTCTCTAAAAAGTGATTCCCTCTCGCGCATGTTGCGGACACAATCCATCAGCAAATGCTAAGATTCCTAATGACATAAAAGAAAGTAGCAATATTCATGTCTTTAAAAATAAATTGTTCCAATTTCTTGTAGAAAATTGTTATCGCTTTATGTGTCTGTAGCTGACTTTTTATCGACTAAAATTTTTTAAATGATCCATGTCCGCTTGACGAAAATTTATTTGTTGTTGATTGTCTTGTGTTTATCATGAGTTCATGACTAATATTAATAATATCATTTATATTTAAACTTCAATGTTATTTAATTATATCAAATCATTATGTTATTAATTATGTAATTTAATAATATTTTGTATGCCCAAGTGGCTGATCATGGAATGAACATTATTAAGTATATAATTATGCAATGAACACGTGTAAGTAACCCGTGTATCACAAATAAACGATTTGATTTGATTTGAGATATCTCGGACACTGGCAGCTTCGTAGACGACCAAGGGCGTCAAAGTTGGCAATACGAGGCTAACAAGCCTCCGATTTTCCGGCGAAATAGTACCTACTTTTTGCCCCCACAGCTCTGGAACTGCAGACTATGCTTCAAGACCTGAGCACGGCTAGCCACGGTGGGAATTGCGAATACTCGCGATGATCGGTCTAAAACCAAAACGATGGGTGACTGGGTGTCTTGTGTATGTGAATTTACATGTTTGTGAACGCACCCACGATACAGGAATATTCCTAGTGTGGGGCAACGTTTTTATTAAAAAAAAAAAAAAAAAAAGATGACAATATCAGTAAACGTAGGGTTGAGGTCGATGAGCAGGCAATACATTATGCCATTAAGTGTATCTAATTGGGCCAGTTAGTTTTTTTTCAAAAACAGGCAGGAATCGATCGCTGAATCGAAAACGCCTAGAAAAGCTATTGGTCCATGAAGACACTAATGAAGGGCGATCTGTTGTGATCTCCCTGAAGTGTAAACTCGTCGATATGTGTATCCCGCCCATTCTAACCTACGGTGCTCAGACCTGGTCGCTCCCGCGTCGCAAAAGTTCCGCTTTTGGGTGTGCCAAAAAGCAATGAAGTATTCTTGGTTTAAAAAGAATAGACAGAGTACGGACCATCACACTGCGCTCCAAAACCGGAGTTATAGACGTGAGAAAACAGGCTGCCAGGCTCAATGGGATTGGGATGGTCACGCCGACCGCATGCATGATGACCGCTGGGCAAAAGTGTCTACGCAATGGGTGCCAGAGGATGGATGGCGTGAGGCCGGTCCAGAAAATGGTGGCGAGAAGGCTGGTTTGAGGTGGCGCAAAAAAAGAGTGTCTGTAAGGATGTGGGGGAGGCCTAAAAAAATGTGGTAGGCCACGTTGCCAGTTCCTAGTATTCGGAATTTAATAGTGACTTTTTCCTCAGACACATGAGAATGTTGACTTAATTTTTGGTTTGGCAACATGGACGCACCTATTATAGGGTCCTGTACCTTGCTTACTTTTGATGTAGAGGTTATTACGGAACTTCACCTCTACTAATATTTGACTACCAATAGGTTTATTTTGCTCTGACATTCAATCTTTTTAAGGTTCTGTACGTCTGAATGAAAAAATGGGACCTGTGTAGCACCACTCGTGCGTCTGTTTGTCTGTCTGAATCTAATAGACTAATTGAGTTGAAATTTGAACGCACATGAATATCCATGAATCGAACATGAATAAATTAATTAATCGCTCATCCCAATCCATTCATATAATTATGCTTATATTAAAAATGAAAAAGAACTCTGTCTGTCCGTTACCTCTTCATGTCAAAACGGCTAAACATATTTGGATGAAACTTTGAACACGGGCTGACCAAGTCCTAGATTAGGACATAGAATACTTTTTATTCCATTTTAGCATGATCCTTTTTTAGGGCTCCGTAGTCCTAACAAGGACAAGAAACCCTTATAGTTTTGGTCTGGCCGTCTGTCCGTCCAAGGCATAGCGTAGAGACTGTTAGTACTAAAAAGCTGCAATTTTGCATCGGTATAAGATTATAGTTAACGCTTGTTGCGTTAAACGAAACAATAAAATTTGGAAAAAGATTTTTTTTATGGTAGCTCCCGTACATGTAAAGTGACATTTTTTTTTTCTCGCCTATCCTATTGTGTGGGTTATTGTTGGATAGGGCTTTCAAAATCGTTGAATGGTTGTGAATACTATTTTTCGATTCAGTGATTCGCTTGCGAAATATTAATCTTAGTGATATTTTTTGTTCGAATCGAGCGTCCCGCCCACTAAAAGCTAAAATTTTCCAAGCCAACAGGGTTTGGAAAATCTAAAAAAAAATTGTAAACGTGATATACAGCATGTAACAAAAACCCTGTCTGATCCTGTAGAGTATTGCTTGGTATCGTACTGCGTACACATAAACGTAATCATTTAGTGGATACGAGATAATTATTTTTCCCCAATGAAAATAATTAATTTATAAAACTTAACAAACGTAACACTCGACAAAGTTGACCTACTGTTTCGTTTAAAAGACGCCGCCTGAGCGAGATAGAGTGCCTACAGCGCGGCTAGTCCAGGGCGGTATCGTTTGAAATAAAAGTAAGTAAAAATGAAAAGATTTCGCCGGCCAGTGGAGTATTGTCGACTTATAAAAAATTGCCATATTTAGTGTTAAATTTCGCATATTTTATAAAAATAAAAAATCTGTAACTTTTGGTTTTTATGAGTTACATTTTTTTTACAACTTTTTTCTAGTACGTATGTTAAACCAGGAATACGCCTTTATTGGATCGGACAGGGTTTTTGTTACATGCTGTATATATATAACGTATAGGTATAACTTTGAAGGAAAACAATCACGGCTAAGTTAGATTTGTTAGTTTAAGTGAAATAGTCGCCCAACTTATAAATTGTACCTACTTGGAAAATTTCATACAAAACACAAAATCCTTAGTAAAAAAATACTTAGGTTAAGTTAGATAAAGCTATATTTAAAACCTTTTGTTTTCGTTTTAATTTAGACGTTATTGTCCGTCAAACTATAAATTCAATTCATATGTTCATAGTAATAAATATAAAGCCCCCTTCTAAGTTCGCATATTGTAACGGTTTTTTTTTTGTGGGCTAGGAAATCATCCAATGACATCTCCCGCTCTGGGTGGAGCGGGAGGGCGTCTCAGACTCTGACTACGGAACCCTACACAGCGCGTGGCCCGACACGCACTTGGTCAGTATTTTAAGAATTTACAATAGATCACAAGTTTAATCTGTATTTACTTTTTTAGCTTATTTCCTATCACTTATTATCATATATGAAACATAAAGTTTATATATGGTTGGAATGATATTGATGCAGCTCCAAAACTAAACAATGGTGATATAGTCATTTTAATCACACGCGCCGGTGTTACGACTATGTGGGATGATATGTCCTACTAGTCCCATGAGACAACTGATATCTACTTTTTTTTTTAATTATGCCCCACTGGTCCCATGGGACAACTGACACTAATATACTTCTAAAATTATGTCCCATTAGTTCCATAGGACAGCGAGTACTGATTATATGATTGCGACGGTGAATCAGCCAGCTGGGTAGGTACATCAGGTGCATGTGGAAACGACAATTTGACTTCACACTGCGAGATCCGATTAATGAAGGAGAAAGGTGAAGTTTAAGTAAAAATTAAATGTGCATTTATGTTTTAATCTGTCAGTTACCGGAGAAAGAGACACAATAGAAAATCTATAGTGTCTGACCACCAGTGACCTTACGGTAGTTTAGACCTTTTTCTTTTACTGTATAATATAATTAAAACACAAATACTTTTCGGGCAAAAACAAACAGTTCTAGCGGTTTTCAATTTTTTGTTAAAAAAAACTTTTAAGATGAAATTCACGCAATTTTTCCAAAAAATGCCCTACTGAGATGTCACCAGTTATGAGCTCTATCTGAATTTGTTGTATCAAAATATCGTTATCAATATTTTTTTAGTTTTACGTTTACGCGATGAAGTTACTTCATCATTTGCGCCTTAAATAGAAAACAAAATATCCTCAGATGGTTAGGGTTATAGGTTACAGGAAATCCTGAAGTTACCTATAGTTTTAAAATAGCATGGTAAATCTCTTAACCTCTTAGGCTACGCGAACAAACCCGGGTTGTCGATTTAAAGCCCGACGACAACCCGGGTTGCCAGCTGATTAAGATTTTTTTTTAACATATTTTTTTTTTTTTTTTTGTCAAACTCGCTGGTGAGTTTCGGAGCCTAAGATGCGTGATGCGTGCGTGCTAACTTTGCAGTTGGAAATTATGGAAAAAAATGTTGTTCAACATTTTTTTCTCTATCTGTTCCTAGTGTATGGGACACTGAAAATACTCATGCATCACCGACGAGGGAACGCTTTGTTCGGGGAAGAGCCTTAAACTTGTTTCTGGTACACATGGCAGACAAGACATTCATTGTGTGGAACCCTCCTCACTTGGCCGAATAGTTTTCCACCTTGGTCAGGCTGTGGAACTCCGCTTTCACCTCGTCCCTTCAATTAAAAAGCTGATTGCCAACCAATAACATTTAAATCAAAACGGCTCAATGCGTTTCACACTACGCTCAAAGGGTTTCGTAGTCGAGATTTATTTCTATATAGGCACATTGATGATATTGATTATATCGTCAGATATATTAACAGTTGTAACCAATAATACCCCACATTTAATGGGCATTGTATTTTTATCACACCTCGGTTACATGTTACGAATGGTAAGCACTATCATTTTTTTTATTTCTTTCGCAATTTTACGAAATGCTTGTATAGGAGTAGATTATAGGGACTACAGAAAAATTATTAACTGCGCTTGCGCGGTTACGAAAGGCGCGCAGCGCTGTTGATCTGTCGAGCTGTCAATGTATCCATGCTATGTTATTGAGACGGACAGACAGACGGACGGTTGTTAGAGTACTGTTTTTTTTTCTTTTGGCTACAGATTCCTAAAATCATACTGTGATTACTTTATTTGCCATGTTTGATGATTTAAAAATGTCATTCTTAATCATGTAAGAAGGGTTGTTGTCATCATCATCATCAGCCTTTTAATGTCCCCACTGCTGGGGCACAGGCATCCTCTCTGTTAGAGGGTGTGGGCCGTAATCCACCACGCCGGCCCAATGCGGGTTGTAATAGAGGGTAAAGGGAAACAAATAAGAAAATAAATTTTATAAAAATCTATTCGAGAAACATTCAGGTATTTGTATAAAAGATAAATGCAATACAGATTTCGGTAATTATTTATGGTTTTCTTTTATGATGTTGCTGTAAAATTAGGTTATTACATTGTTATATAATTCAGTCTTATTGATTAGCTGCTGGTTTGGCTTCGCTTGATGGTTTAAAATTTTCATACTGAAAAGGAAACAAAAATCAGTATTAATAATGATAATTTTCTAGCTTCTGACAGCGGCGTCGCCCACGTAGTATTGGTACTTCCCCCATTATTAATTATAGCCTATGTCTTATTTTGATTTATAAACAATATTACTGTATAGTTTCATCAAAATCCGTTCAGTAGTTTTTGCGTGAAAGAGCAACAACCATACATACTCACAAAACTTTTACATTTATAATATTAGTAGGATTTTTGCACATATAGTTTTTTGACGTTTCCTATCGTCAAAAAAAACTATATATGCAAAAATCTATGTGCTTGAAACCAACTAAAACCACCCGACCAAACCCTACCAAATTTTAACTGCCGTCGGTCGGTTTAAACCAAACGAACATAGACAAGCAAAAAGATTTTTTTTTATTGATGATTTATTCATTATTACTTATACTATAGACTTTGGTAGAGAGCATTTGATTGTTTGGGACAAACTACACCAATCCATGACACCAATCAACACTTAGGTGATTCAACGTTGCGTTGCAACTCGGTTTCAAAATCAATAAATCATTTATCTAAACTACTCTGTGCGCCCACACTTTTTGAACGTCAAAGTTCCACATTAAGACAGTCCCCCAAAAAACCCCCGCCCGTCACCACTTTCTAGTGTTTTAGCTGTGCAGAAGAAGTGACGCAACAAACTCCCCAGCAACACATCTGTCTGTTAAATTTGAAACCTATTGACCTTGAACTTTGCTTTTTACAGTAGATCACGAAACTGGTGCCCAATTAACATAAAACAGTACTCAATTAAAATATTTACCGTTTGTTTTACAGTATCAACCATGTTATTGAAACCCTTCTTGATATTATCGGGGGCAAAGAATTGCGAGGCTTGCTCGCCGAAAGACTTGCCAAAGTCTTCGAGCTTGGTCTTCACTTCCGCAACTTTCGCCTCCAGGTCTGATGACGGCGATGGCGCCGCTGGGGCATCGCGTTTCACGAAAGCGTGGGTCTGTGAGAAGAACAAGGGTTATTAAGATTATGTAAATACTTAATTTTATTAACAATGTAATTAGGCTCTAGAAAAGTCAAAATACTTGGGTATTGTCAATTCCACACATTTTAGGCTTTTTGACAACTTCATATATCACTGACAGAATGCCATTTTGTATATACTCGTAGGTATGTATATAACTTAGAGGCTATATAATGAAATGTCCAACTTGACGGATTACCTATCGAAGTTTTCTCTATGAGTTTCGCTTCATACAGACGTGCCATAAATAAACAGTGCGAACAATGTACGTCTATATAGCTCAAATTGTTTTGTTTTTGTAGTTTTCTGGTTATAAGACTGTTGGACATACTTTTTATTTATTCTTCTTGTCTCTAATTTCATTATATATGTCACTGTCATGCATACCTGTAATTTGCATGTTTACTGAAATGCCGATTTTAGATGTTATTTCATTTGAATTGTAAGTGACAGTGCTGTTGGTGTGCTTATTATTAATTATTATTAAATAAATAAGCCCTTAATTATTTTATTAAATAGTAGATAGCTAATCTGCCTACTAGATCAGTATGACGAGCATAGAGATAAAAATAACTATCTGCCTACAGACAAATTTTCTTTTTAACAATTAGTTATAAAAATAAAAAATAAATCTATTATTATGCAGTTTTCTTAAGTTATTCTATTATTTTAGGGTTCGTACCCGAATGTTCAAAACAGAGCCCTATTGCTGTCACTCACGTGTCCGTCTGTCTGTCGTCTGTCACAACATTTTACTATATAACTTGAAATTTAGTGTTGTTTATTATACATATATTTTACTAACAAATACCAATATATTGATCAATCAGATTTTTCTTTGATAAATCCTTATTAGAAAATTTGCAAAATTCTTTTTTGTTCGAAATGGTCCCAATTTAAATTTCATATAGATCTGATTATGGGTTTCGGAGGCAGACAACGGAAGTCTTCAAAAATTGACCGCGAATGCTACGATCGTATGTCTATGAATTGTTAACACAGTTTAATAGGGAACCATAACCAAATAGTGAAAAATAAAAGTTACAAAAAAATAGAACAGACTTCCAAAAAAAGTGCAAAATAACGTTAATTTCGCAAGTCGGTGTCAAAAACCGAAGATACAAAACCAGAAACCCCGACTTCCAAAATTAAAGTTATTTTGCACTTCTTTTGGAAGTCGTTTCTATTTTTTTATAAAAAGGTTTTTTTTTATTATTACATTAATTGAGAGAAATTTTCTATATCTGATTTTTTAGGTTTTAATTACTTTAAACTATTTCTTTAAAAATATATACAAATTAATTTAAACATTATAAGTAAATGCTATTTCACTATTAAATGTACAGATTAGTGTAATTAGTATGGTAGTTAGTAATCTTATGAAAAATCAATATTTTAGAGATCTAAGATATATCTTATAAAGGTCTGACCAAAAATTTCAAAAGAATAAACTTGAACTTTAAAAATATACGAAATATTTTTATATCATTTTACTATGATGAACTGAATATCGAAAACCTGTATCCATTTAACTCGAATGTCTTTTTTCTGCAATCACTATGCAGACTATCAATAAATGTCACCCAAATGTATTAAATTAGATCAGATACATCTTGCTACAGAAATAAAACATAATATCCAGGTCACTATTAAACAAAATTCCCTTCAACTTACGAGTAGTTAAAAAACCGGTCAAGTGCTTGTCGGATGTCGCACCAAATAATGGGATTAAATTTTTTGGGATATTAAATAAATTATATTTAATATCCCAAAAAATTTAATCACATAGACATGTTGCGCCGACCCCAAATAAATTGGGATAAGGGCAGGAGAATGATGATTAAATAAATTATATTTAATAATATTGGAATTAAAACATACGTAACAACAAACATTCTCACCAAATTTCAAGTTCATAGGTCAAATGGGAAGTTAAAAAATTCTTCGGAACAAAATTTTGTGACAGACGACGGACAGACGGACTGACGGACAGACGGCCAGACGGACAGATGGACATAGTGACAGCAATAGGGCCCCGTCTAGAACTTTCGTTTACGGAACTCTAAAAAGGATAGGATACTTTTAGGCAAGCATGCTCCATTGTCGAGCACATTATCACTTAGGCGAGTACCATAAAAAAAAAAAAAAAAAATACTTACGCTGACAAGGCACACGGCCAGAAGGACAATCAACAGCTTGTTCATGGTGAAATAGGTAAGTACGTCTATACAACTCCACAACACAATGGTAACTGAACTTTTCGCGACAGCAGTCCCCTTTATCTTGATGCCGCAGGGACCTAATGTTTGAACTGCTTATCGTAATGACCACGGCCCTTTTTAGGGTTTCGTAGGCCAAACAAGGACGAGAAACTCTTATAGTTTCGGTCTGTCATAGCTAAGAGACTGTTGGTACTACAAAGTTTCAATTTTGCATGGATATTAATCACGCCACGACAACGAAATAATAAAATCTTGAAAATGTTTTTTTTTTGTGGTAGCTCCCTTATTATTTAATGTAAAGTGGGGATGACTATTTTTTTCTCGCCTATCCTATTGTGTGGAATCATTGGATAGGGCTTTCAAAATCATTGAGGGGTTAGACAGACTATTTTTCGATTGAGTAATTCGTTTGCGAAATATTAAACTTAAAAGTGAAATTTTTTATTCGAGTCTAGCGTCCCCCCCCCCCCCCCCAAAAGCCCTATAGGCGATAATAAATTTGCGATGGTTGTCTAAGTAATTTTAATGGAAAACTATCACGGCTAAGTTAGCTCTGTTAGTTTTAGAGTAATAGTCGCCCGATTATAAAATGTTTCTAATTGTTAAATTTCATACAAAATACAAAACCCAAAATACAAAAATAAATTAAATCTTAGGTGAAGTACGGTCTACGGAACCCTACCTTGCGCGTGGCCCGAGACGCACTTGGCCAGTTTTTTTGTGTCTTTCAAGCCAATTACAAATAAATTCGTGGTCATTAGTCGAAATCGGGGAAATTAGCTGTTTGCTTACGAGTTTGTCAACAATTCCCGGTAAGTTAATATTTTACTAAGGACCAATTTCTAATAGTCTGATAAGTTTAATACATATTTGGAGGTTTGATAGCTATTGTATCTATCCATCTTTTAAATAAAAATCAATTGCCGAATGTATGTCAATGCATCACTTCAAAACGGCTGCATCTATTTGGATAATTCTTTTTTGTTGTGTTCGTGTTTGTGAGGTAAATCTTTGTATGAAAGAAATTTTTGGGAAATCGAAAAATAAAATTGCATCCGTGCGAAGCCACAAAAATTGTTACTACCTATGTCCGTTATAGACTTTGAGACCATTGATCAGATTATGATGAAACTTTGGTAGGGTGTTCTGGGGATGTCCACGAGTGTTCCTGGCCCAAAAACTCTATACAAAAACAAAACTTGGTATTGCAACGCATGCGGTGCAACTAATCCTACTAATAATCCTACTAATATTATAAATGTGAAAGTTTGTGAGTGTGTATGTTTGTTACTTTTTCACGTTCAAACGGCTGGACCGATTTGGATGAAATTTGGTATGTAGATAGCTTATAGCCTAGATTAACATATAGGCTACCTTTTATTCCGGTCCAGGCGGGTAAACCCGCGGGGCGCAGCTAGTAGAAAATAAATGTCGTAAGGATGATTCACGTTACACCGCGTTATACATTTTGTATGAAGTGATTCATGCTAGCCCGGTGGCGACACGGTGTAACGTGAATCATGCTTTATTCTTCAGACAAAAGACGACAAAAGAAGAAGAAAATAAGTTATCGAACTGTTGAAAAATTGACCCAAAAGTTGTAACAATCTAATCGTCACATAGAAAAATAGAACCGACTTCCGGTGTTTCTGGTTTTGTGTCTTTGTTTTTTGACACCGACTTCTGAAATTAAAGTTATTTTGCACATTTTTGTTTTTTTTTTTTGCGAAGTCGTTGTATTTTTTGTAAATAAGTTTTTTATTTTACACTTTTTATTTTGGTTCCCCATTAAATTGTGTTGACAATACGTACGAGTAATTTTCTGTTAGTTATTGAAGAGTTCCACTGTCTATCTCCGAAGATCCTAATGCAATAAACTAAAACCTTCCTTGAAAAATATGTATTTAATATACGATAACGAAAACCCCATCCAAATCGGATCAGAAGTTTTCGAAAAAATCGCGGACAAACAAGATACATACATACCTTTATGCATACATACGGGTCGAAAAGAGACCCTCCTTTTTTGAAATCGGTTAAAAAATAGACCTTGTCTTTGAATAACGAATCAGGAATGAAGATATCGTCAACCAAGGTTACCGACATAACCCGAAGAATTGCCAAACTGAAGTGGCAGGGCACATTACTCGTGTTAAATGGTCGATGGATTTAAAAGGTTCTGGAGAGATGGAGTTTCCGGAAGACGTAGCGGTGGAAGGCTTCCCACAAGGTGAACCGATGAGGGTCATGGGAATCCGATGGATGCCAGACGCACAGGACCGGTCGTTGGGGCGACACTTGGGGGAGGCTTATGTCCAGCTGGACGTTTTTCGGTTGAAATGATGATGTGGTTGAAATGGTGGCATTCAACCTGAAGATTTCATGTTCCTAATTATATTTTATTCACGATCTACTGGAATAGTTGAATGGGTAAATATGATAAGGAATAGTTACGTCACCGGATAATTTTGCAACACCGATATATAAATAAATAAATAGATCTTTTCAAATAAAATGTAACCGACATTTTCTAGAACTAAAATTTCAAAGACATGTGACATCCACCAACCCGCATTGGGCCCACGTGGTGGATTACGGCACACACCCTCTCACAGAGAGGAGGCCTGTGACCCAGCAATAGGGACATTAAAAGGCTGATGATGATGATGAAATACAATGTATCTCCTCCAAATTTGACAATATACCTACTCGTACAATGTAACCGAATCTTATTGAAAATAAAGAATTCAGAGAAATAAACAAACAGTGTTTACAAATATACTACGATGACAGATATATAACATTCGCTGTCATAAAGCCTAAAGACTTCCAGCAGAATGAAAATAAAAGACATTTTTAGTTTAATAATTGTCTATTTCATACTAAATTACTTAAATAACAGAATTTCATTTAAGGTTCAGGGCTTTTAAATTGAACCTTAATTGGATTTTATTAAGACTAAGCTCAGTAATTATACACGAATCAGTCTTGTTTACTACGCAGCTGATTTAGCTTTCATATCGGCCATCTGTAAAAGAAAAATCAATATTAATCAAATGAAAACTTTACTTTTAAGGAAAACTTTGTACTACCTTAAATATTGTGTTGATTTGAAGAAATACCTTCTTAATAAAATAACTTAAATAATGAAATCACTATAAAGTATATCAACAGAAAAAAATAGTACAGCGCTTCGTAATCAGAGACCGCTTAACAAAACATCACACCTCTTTGAAAAGTTAAGAAGAGGCGTGCCTATAGGACAACCACATATCTTGTTATGTTTAAGTCTCATTTAATAGGGACGAGAATGTTTGCTATTCACCAGGTACAAATCCAGTCTCTCTACTGCTACTGAGAAATCCCTAATGGAAAAACCCAATAACATTTTGCTCGACCCAGGAATTGAACCCAGTATCTCATGCTCAGGAGTAGCACCAGCAACCAGAAGAGTATAGAGCAATTAGAGATGACTTTTAGAAGTTTAGAGATGACTTTTAGAAGTTTAGTCTTTCTCTTCCTTGAAGAAAAGCATAAAAGTCTCTCTTCTCTGTATTATTCTGCATTTAAAATGAGTGTTCCAAGAATACCGTAGTAGTCGCCTCTCGTAAAAAATAATTTTAATGAATGAAAATCTGACAATTAACGAACCATAACATTTCTGTAACATACATGCATGACTTCACATGTTTGAAACAGGAAACAATTACTAACACATAATAATTTAGAAAAACACACACGAATGTACGAGTAGTTTAACTGTAACAGAACAATTGGTATTCAATTATATTATCCATGAGTTGCGATTGGTATCTCAGCGAACTTTGGGCATCAGACCTGTTACCACCTTGCTAATAGGCTCAATTGTTAACTAAGACATTACCTATCCTATTCTTATAATGCCTGCTTAGTTGAAGCATATATAAGAAAGCAGAAAATAACTACAATGATACAAGAAAAGATATGCGCTTCGGTAGTCTTCGTGTTTCCGAATCAACACGAACGTTGCACCACCGAGCTATTTGCCACAGAGGCAAAACTTGCCTGAGTTTTCTACTACCGCCCTTATAGTCTTTTTTTCTGCCTTTTACTTATTATTTTTAAGCGTGTGTGTGAAGTTTTACGAGTATGTCTGTCTCGTATGCAAACCAGTCGCAGATAGTCACTTCAAAGTTTTGAAATCTTCTGGGAAATGCAAAGAGTTTTTAATCTGTAGTTATGAAAAAACAAAATAGGCAATATGGAGATCCTTATCTCCATCTTGCCTATTTTGTTTTTTCCATTTTTATATGAATTGAAATACGAATTTTTGCCATTAATTCGTATTTCCGGAGAATTCCGAAAATTTCCGAAATGCGTACTGTTCTTGCAGGCGGATTCGCCAACTCAATTGACATCAATTTGATAGGCACTTGCACATTGCTGCTTTGACGTATAGGAAAACCGTAGTGCCTATTATAATCGATGTCCACCGAGCAATGTACTGCATAGTGCCTATCAAATTGATGTCAACTGAGTTAGCAAATACACCTGCTGATCTGTATAACTATTGACTCACCGCTTTGTTTACGCTTTCTGCAAGTGCGTTTAAATTCTTCTTCATTGCTTCGGGGTCGAAAGTGCTGGCCATTTGGCTGTTGAAGTCCTTAGAGAAGTCTTGCATCTTCTTCTGCATGCTCTCCAAGAAGTTGGCGTCGACTGCCGCAGGCGCATCGCGTTTAACGAAAGCTTGAGTCTGTAGGAGTGTCAAGAAAATAATAAATAAACAAAATACCAAACTTATTTTGCAAACGAAAAGACAAGAAAGATTCATCAGGCTACGTTAAAAGTGCTTTTACTACCACCATTCCATTGTTGATGACAAAAATTTATTAAATAAAAGTGATAAAAAAAAAATTACATTCATCAGAAAAAATATTAGATTATTGCTTATGGATCAACGTACTGTGTTCCAACAGTAACAACAGTACTTCCATCTACACAAAAACTTGTTTGAAAGAAGTCCACTCAAAATACTTCATAGGCCTTTAAAAGAAAACTGATGGGTACTTACGCTGACAAGGCACACAGCCAGAAGAACAATCAACATCTTATTCATGTTTAAAGAGAGAGAGTTTGTTATACAACTTTACAACGCAACTGTAGAATGCACACTGCGATCTTCATGGAAACAATCTCCTATATCTTGATACTCAGCTAGACGATGTCAATTCTCTGTTGACATCGTCTCGTCAGTGACCTTAGGTCATCCACGCAAGCTAATCTGTTATTAACTTTGCCTGCAATTTTGAACCTAGGCGCTTCATCATAACGTGTACGTGTTATGTGCATGATATTTTGAATAATTGAGCTCGTGGCTTAAGTAATAACAGCCGCACGGGTCGATCCATCAGGTTAAGGCTACACTTGCCGGGGTTGGTCCATGGATGGGTGACCATCTTTACATACCGAGAATCCTCCGTGCCTCGAAAAGCACGTTAATCCGTTGGTCCCGGCTGTCAATCGTGGATCTTTGACAGCCGTTACGAATCGTCAGAAGCCCGAAAGTCTGATAACCAGTCTTACCAAGGGGTATCGTATTACCCAGTTACCGGGTTGTGGAGGTCAGATAGGCAGTCGCTCCATGTAAAATACTACCAGTATTTTACATTTCAGTTGCATCCGGTTAGACTGGAAGCCGACCGCAAGATATTTGGGAAAAGGCTAGGCAGAACAGAACATTTTGAATAATTGGCAAATTGGCAACTTGAAATAGGTCATCTCTTGTTTTTTTTTCATTTGGCTTCAAGGCAAAAATCCATTTATTTTGTGTACGAACAAGCCTTGACCATCACGCTTGCTGACTCTGTTATAGAGATTACAAAACTTCCCGTTTATGTATTCACTTTTTTTCAAGTGTATTGAGTGTTTGCCATGTTTTGCTACTTTTTTGACTTACCGTCTAGCTATTGTAAAGTGTAAGGTCAAAAAAATACTAGGTATAAATACCAAATGATCACCAAAATTTTTTGTAAGTAATCTAAGTTGACGGAGCTCCTACTTCTGTGTACAGGTTTAGAAGGAACCTTACACGAAGGGGAAGACAGGGGCTACGCTCAGAAGCTCCAAGAGTCGACCACTCAGTACCAATAGTCAACCAAGATAGTATGCGCTAGTGGTACTCTCTCTCTATAATCAATCAATCTGCCTAGCCTTTTCCCAATTATCTTGGGGTCGGCTTCCAGTCTAAACGGATGCAGCTGAATACCAGTATTTTATATGGAGCGATGTACTCTCTCTCTACATTCCCTACATAAGATGATTGGTGAGCATTTACTATATTCGGTGTTTAGTATATTTTTGGTAAGAGAGCTAAGTCCGCATGTCGTGACGAGCGACTATGGAACCCTACACTGCGCGTGGCCCGACACGCTCTTGTTCGGTTTTGTGTTGAATTTCCTTTGAATAAAGCGTGTCAAATTAACACGACAAAGCCTATTAACATGGACTACAAACCGGCAAAATTTGTTGGACATTGCAAGCCATTATTGAACAACAATAGCCTGCGAATCTGTAGGTATACACATAAACACAGGTCGGCTAAGCAGAATGACCAAACGACCAAAACTAGCTATGGACCTGTCTCAGCTAAACAAAAACTGGCCAAGTGCGTTTCAGATTACGCACGTTAAGGGTTCCGTACCATATATTGGTATTTGTTAGTTAAGTATACGTAATAATCAATTTCAAATTTCAAGTTCATAGGTTAATGGGAAGTTAAAAAATTCTACGTAACAAAATTTTGTGACAGACGACGGACAGACAGACAGGTGGACACGTGAGTGACAACAATAGGGCTCCGTTCTGTCCCTTCGGGTAAGGAACCCTAAAAATGAAGAGTAATGAAGATGTCCAAAGACGGCCATCACTTACTATCGGGTGCTAAACAAACCCCAGCAGAACACTTCTCATTTTTTTTGCAAACTGCTCATCAAAGCCGCTTCGAACATGAACAAACGGGATATTGCATTAAGTCGACCCCTCGGCCCGTTTGACTCATTTTAATGCACAAGTTCCGGCCAGACGAATGGGATAATTGAACAGCAATAATCATGTCATATGCCTTGTTATATTTGTTTGCACAGCTGTCTTTGGAAACTATATTGACTAACATACATGACCTATCTACTGGAGAACGAAGGTTACTGACATAGCCCGAAGAACCGTCAGACTTAAGTGGCAGTAAGCAGGGCACATTGCTCGCAGAGCAGATGGTCTGTAGGGGCGAAAGGTTCTGGAGTAACGACCTCGTACCGGAAGACGCAGCCTTGAAAGGGTTACAAAGTGGACCGTATACCTTTCTGTTTTTTTTGGATACTGCGAAAATCAGCTGGATGCGAGACACACAGCACCGGTCGATGTGGCGACACATGGGGGAGGCCTATGTCCGGCAGACGTCATTCAGCTGAAATCATTATGATGATGAGGACGGCTGCATGTATCTATCGGAACGGTGACTTGTGAGTGATGTTTAAGTTCCATTTAATTGAGGGTGATTAGTGCCTCATAAATCGGGTACAAATCAAGAGTACGGGCTGTCGAAATTCCTAATAGGAAAACCCAATATCACGTTGCCGACGCGTATATTCGTATAGCCGCATATCCGCCAGCTAGAGAAAGCTACCAATAAATTAGAAACATAGTAATAGTGAGCCTCGTAAAGTTATAGCAGGACTGTCAATTCTCAATCCTCGCTACTACACAAAAAATCATAATGGAAGTGACAGGTCACTCGACCCACTCAAGATCGAACTCATGTCCAGATTTAGCGCTTGGGACTTCCAGACCGACAAATCAGATAGACCACGAGCTACACAAAATGCCCCTGCCCCCCAATTTGTAAAACACACTTTCTATCACAATACAAGGATCTTAAAGGAAATTTAAAATCTATGGAGTCAGAATGTTTGAACAATTCGACTGCTCAACCACATTACTAATGCAATTATTGTTGTTGAATTGACAAAATGAAAAGCATTCCCACTTTTTAGAGATCTTTTATATCATATATTGATGCTTACCTACAGAAGTTTTAAGAACGCTATATTTAAATGGCTGCATCCAAAATTATAACTTAACCGAAGACCTTTTGCACATACACTCCTAAAAAAAAAAAAAACATAAACATGCACCCACCTATAAACTCTACACCCACCCCTACATACAACACACTCCACAATTACATACATTTACTCACACAGAACACCCCTTAACAATCACCTACCCTTTTAATTCCAATTTTCTTTTTTTTAATGTAAAATCACAGTTACATACTTATAAATTCTTGCTAATTTGTCTAGTTATTAATTCATCAATAAATAAATATTGTTTGCCTTACTTGGGAAGAGACTGGACCCCACGACACAGGGAATCCTAGTGTGGGATCCAGGGAATTTGAAGAAACCTAGCCCTTAAGGCTCTTATGTATCGCAATATTGTATAATTATTGTACAATGTGTTAATGAACTGAATAAATTTTTATTTTATTTTTATTTATTTATTTTCACCCTGCAAAAGAAATTGGTTAGAATCCTGGTAAACATTGATCAAACAGATAGTTGCAAACCTTTCTTTCAAAAACATACCTTATATTTTAACCCTATAAATATTAGCTACTACTCGGTAAACGAATATCAAAGTGATAGACTTTTATAGTCATAACTTAAGTACTCCAGACTTTTGATTTATTAATTTTTTTCCATCCTTCAACAGATTTACTTATTTATATTTAATATTATAGCAATTAGTTTATGTTAAGTAATGTTATATAATTAACAAATGCTTCCTTCCTCTCTCCAAACTTACTTATTTTGCTGTGCCCGACAGGGTGACATCACCATGTGATTAAATATTATTATAAGTTTACCACCTAAGAATACCTACATGTGAAATGCAATAAAAGTTTTGAGTATTGACTGTGTGTTTTGCTTCACGATATTTTTATAATTTCGGGACGAGAGAGGGACCTTCATTCCTGAGTCTGTTTAGGAATTTCTTCTAAGGGATGAAAAACGACGTGTAAAAGTGATTTCGACATCCTATTTACAGAATGAAATCAATATCCCTTTATTACAATTACTGCATTAGTTTACCTACTCAGTTAAGGCGCTATTAGCTTGCGTGTTCTGTGCTGAGCTCACGTAACGCGTCGACGTCCACCCAGTAATAAAACTCGCACATCAAGAAGCGCTGTCCGAAATTAGACGCATTATTAATTTATTATACATAAAACAACAGATATTATACTAAAACACGTACGAGTATACTAAAACATAAATAATTAAATTATCTTTAAAATGGTGAAGGTTTCATAAAAATACACTTTATAGTTATTGCGTGATGCTCAATTTTCTTTTTTCGTGATATACGTAACTTTACAAATTATTTACACTTTGTTATAAAAATATAACTTCAAGTATTCACTTATCAAATTACGACGAAAATTGTTTAAAATAACATACACTTTTTTCTTAAAAATAAGACTAGTCGTTTGACGTGATGTTCAATTAAAAAAATAGAACCGACTTCCAAAAAAAGTGCAAAATAACTTTAATTTCGGAAGTCGGTGTTCCTGTTTTGTGTCTTCGTTTTTTGACACCGACTTCCGAAATTAAAGTTATTTTGCACTTTTTTGGAAGTCGGTTCTATTTTTTTGTAAAAAAGTTTTTTATTTTTCACTTTTTAGTTGTGGTTCCCCATTAAACTGTGTTGACAATTCTTATACATACGATAGCAGCAATCGCGGTTGATTTGCTGTCAATTTTTGAAGAGTTCCGTTGTCTGTCTCCGAAACCCATCATCAGATCTTTTTGAAATTTAAATGGGACCATTTCGGAATAAACCCCTTTCGAACAAAAAAAGAATTTTGCAAATCCGTCAATATATGACGGAGTTATGCCAGAACATACATAAAAAAAAAAATACAAACATCTGAATTGATAACCTCCTCCTTTTTCGAAGTCGGTTGAAAACCATTAGAAGTCGTATAACTGCGCCTTAACTGGCTTTTTTTTTGGCAGGTGGGAAAGCATCCAATGACTTCTCCCACTCTGAGCGGAGCGGGAGGGCGTGTCAGACTCTTACTGACTAAAACCCACCCCTGTTCCTTCCCTGCCTGAGTGCTCAGGGGTAAGGACCAATCAAACCAAAATCCGGATACCAGGCAATCATACTTTTTATTTAGTAATTACTATGTTCCTCTACGCATATCGCACTCATTCAATCAATTATGTCTAAGGTTCGAGGTGCACTAGATAGTGCACATCCGTCAGCTGTTTATCAAAGACTCGAAGTCCATTGGTACTGGAAAATAATTACTGGAGATAAGATTCTCTATGCATTTCTAAAACACTAGGAGGTTACAACCTTGGAAATGTACGATTCATATTGTGTATCTATTGATATTTTCGTAAGATATTCTATCATTAAAAGTTGCCCAACTTAATCCGTCAGGTATCGGAATAACAGACACAATTAAAAAGCTATTGTTGCGTTCCCGTTCGGGGACTCCGGGCAAGACCCTTCAGGCAGCTCATATCTGCCGTATGCAGGATCTGATAAGGACCAGGCCCGGGTTAACGGTGCGTTATATTCCACGCGCGCCTCAAAGAGATGTCAGCAATAATTAACGGGAGAGTGTTTGAAAGTGTCACCGCGACCCTGAAATCCAAGGGCAGCTGAAAGAAGACCGGTGGGTTTTAGTCAGTAAGAGTCTGACACGCCCGCCCGCTCCACTCAGAGCGGGAGAAGTCATCTGAAGATTTCCCTTGCATACAACCTTCAAAAAAAAAAAAACACTGACCAAGTACATGTCGCATTTCGCACATTAAAGAGTGCCGTACCAAATATTGGTATTCGATAGTAAAGTATACGTAATAATAAACATTATCACCAAATTTCAAGTTCATAGGTCAATGGGAAGTTAAAAAATTCTTCGTAACAAAATTTTGTGACAGACGACGGACGGACAGACACGTGAGTGACAACAATAGGGCTCCGTTTGTATCCTTCGGGTACGGAACCATAAGAAGACTAACCAAAGTATTAGTAGGTACAAAGCAATGTAGTAGGTACCGAAACCGTTAGATGGGGCCGCGGCAGACCACGAAGGTTAAGGTGGGACGAACTAGACAGTTTCACCAAAACTGGATTTCCTCTTCCGCAGGCTTGAAATAGAGAAAGGAAACACCGGCCTCATCTAGCTAAAAGTAACGAAAAAAAAAGTTGACGTGTTAAAGTGTTGTTAAAACCTACTTACATAAATAAAATCATTTATCATTTATCGTTGGATGGCCTTTGCCTAAGAGTGGGATTGAATTAAGACCTAGTAAATATCTTTATGAAGAATCATTTCTTCTCCTCTAATACAGAAAAGGGTCGAGAGCACTTTTCGACCGTAGAGCAACAGTTATAAGCAGGTCATTGTTATTGTTCGGTAGCCAGGAGCCCGAAAGCTTACTAAAGGGTAACGTGTTACCAAGTTACTGGATTGCTGCTAAGAACGCAGGAGTGACCGCAGGAGACACCGCGGTCCTGACACAAGCAATTGAAGGAACACGGGTGGGATTTAGTCAGTAAAAGTCTGACACGCCCTCCACTTCACACACGTCCCACTCCATCAAGAAAGCGAGCAAAGTTATTTGTTGATTTCCAACCCAATAACAAAAAAACAGTGGCACTCCGGGAGTGCCGACAGAAGTGAAAACTTGAACAAAAATGCCCAACGCACCTAAAGAAGCTTTCACTTCAGTCTGCTACGAGATCCGCTACGAGTGCTACGACGCATAGCACGTAGCGGATCTCGTAGCGGTGTCGGTGTCGCGCGAGTTCAATTCTTATTTTTTTATTCCCAGGTCGGGTTTTGCCATCTGGAGTTTTTCAGTAGCTGCAGTCTGAAGTCTAGATTAGTGTCCCATTGATGGCCATAGGCTCGTCCCCTATTATCTACCTACTCAAACATAGGACTTAAACATGACTGGGTGATTGTGGTTGTTTATTATAATCTCTACATAGTATATAACAAAGTCTGATTCTCCTCTAGCTCCAACTACGCAACCAATTTTGATGCGGTATTCAGTAGGTACTCATAAAAAACTTTGAATTTTTATGTTAATTTTTTTTTATTTTTCACTTTTTCGTTGTTGAACCTATCCCCCCCCCCCCTCCCCATAACAAAAACTAAAGAGTAAAGTTATGCCCGAATTGATAGCTCAAAAAAACATGGAACTGTAACATAACAGATGAAATTAGGGTGTATCAGGGTGACCTGCACAAATCTGTATACCCCTTTAGAGCATATCAGCGTGATGTTATATTATAAAGTGGTGTAAACAATAAACAGACACGCTATTGCAGTATTCCAGAAGGTTTGCTATCATTTATTTGAGAGAATCTATCTCGGAAGTTCTTCATCAGATCTTCACCAAATTCAAATCGGTCCAAAAAAAATTAAAAAAGATTCCGACAAATTGAGAACCTCCCATTTTTTTGAAGTCGGTTAAAAAGAGCGATAAACGAGCAAGGATTTTGTATATGATGCACACACATAACTGCCGAACCCTTCGGGAAATACAAGCGTTATATTACGCTGGTGTTTGTGTTGTCAAATGACTTGTATGAACACAATAATTAGTACACCATTTAATTGTTATTCACATCCGTTAAGTTATCAGCGGGGACAACAATATGTCATTAGGTTGTAAACAAAGTTCTCTACAAAATAACATCATTTATACCTAGATGGTTCATTATGATAAGAAATGACAAATGCATTCTTTCAGTAATTATATACCTAACTGGGTGATGTTAATTGCTGTCATGATAAGATGATTCATGGGATATAGGTAAAAAGGGGGTTACAACAGAAATGCCGACTAATAGAGGAGTATGGAAAAAAAGACATGTTGCGCCGACCCCAAATAAATTGGGATAAGGGCAGGAGAATGATGAGGAAAAAGATGATTCATGAAATTAGGTACAAAACTATTTGAGGTATTATCTAGCTTCTGTCAGCGGCTTCTCCCACGTGGAATTATACTTCACCCACTATAAATTAGCCAACTTGCTATTCCAGAATATAATCTATATCTGTACAAAATTCCATCCAGATCCATTCAGCCGTTCTGGCGTAATTAAGTAACAAATAGCTATCGATCCAAACATTCACATTTATAATATTAGTAGGATAAATACCAAGATAAAAGAGCTCGTGATTAAGAAATCACAGCCACACGGTCCGGTCTTCATGGTTAACCAACCCTTGCCAAGGTTGGTCAATTGATGGGTTACCGAGACTCCTGTCTCGGAAAGCACGTTAACTTTTTGATCGCGGCTGACTTATGCAGATCTTAGACTGTCGTTACGAGTATTCAGTAGAAGCCAGAAAATGTGACACCAATCTTGCCAAGGGATATAATGTTATACCCAATACCAAGTTCCTAGGTTGTGGAGGTTAGAGAAGTAATCGCTCCATGTAAAATACTAGTATTCAGCTACACCCAGTTAGACTAGGATCGCTGTCGATTGACGACGCACACAATGGGCCTCATCAGAAGGCTTAAAGTCACCCAAAGGGCAATAGAGAGGGCTTTGCTCCGAGTTTACTTGCGTGATCGAAATCAGAAAATAAGATATCCGCAAGAGAACCAAGGTTACCGAAATAGCCCGAAGAATCACCAAAACTGCCAATGACCTTGAGTGGTTAGCTTGCGTGTTCTGTGCTGAGCTCACGTAACGCGTCGTAGGTCCACCCAGTAATAGGACTCACCCATCAAGAAGCGCTGCTATCTTTAATTAGACGCATTATTGATTTATTATACATAAAACAACAGGCATTATACTTAATACACGTATACTAAAATATAAATAGTTAAATTATCTTTAAAATGGTGAAGGTTTCATAAAAAAACTTAAAGTTTTGGCGTGATTCTCAATTTTTTGTCCGCGTTAGACACAACTTTTCAAATTAATCACACCATGTTAAAAAAATATAATTTCAAATATTCACATATCAAATTACGAAAGAAATTGTCTAGAGTAACATATATTTTTTTCGAAGAAATAAGACTAGTCGTTTAGACGTGATGTTCAAATAAAAACCATTAGAAGTCTGAAGAACTGCGCCTTAGAAGAACTGCGCCTTATAAGTGGCAGTGGGCAGGGCACATTACTTGCAGACCGGCAGAACAAATGGTCGATGGGACTGAAACATTCTGCGTCAGAAGGCCTCCCACAAGGTGGACCGATAACCTGGCGAGGGTCGCGGGAATCTGATGGATGCAAGACGCACAGGTGGTGTTGTGGTGAGACTAGGGGAGGCCCATGTCCAGCAGTGGACGTCTTTCGGTTGAAATGATGATGATGATGATGATGATGAGACTGGAAGCCAACTCTGAAATATTTGGGAAACGGCTAGGCGGATTGGAAAAATGCCATAATACCAGACTCCTTTTTTTTTTGTTGCCGGGTTGGAAAATCCTCATAGATGTCCTTTACCTGGGGTGGGCGAAGAGGTCTGTCAGACTCTTACTGACTTAAAACCACCCCAGTGTTCCCTCATATACTAGACTCGGGGGCTGCGGGTGCGAATGGGACTTCCGCTGCCCCGGACTAGTTCCGGCCCGCTGTGTGTGGGCCTGGTCCCGTGGTGGGGAGTGACGTGTTAAATCCCCTTCATGTGTAAGAGAGGAGCGCGTGGAACACTACGCGCCGCCATCTCGGGTCCCGATTGATGGGCCAACGGACGTCCCCGAATCCGTCGGCGCTAGACCCTTTAATACCAGACTCCTTCAACAAGTTAAAGGTATTTACTTATTTATTGGCAGAACGAAAGGTTCAGGAAACTATGCTTTTGTACAAAATGGCTTTCAATACCTAATGGAAAAGTAGGTATTTAAATTTGGCTGATTCATTATCTACTTTTAATTACGAGTCAGTGTAAAATAGAATTTTAACCAAGGATATTAATTTATAATATAAGTCACCCATAGGTCGAAATTCGATCTCATTTAAATTTTAAGTTTGAGGATGAGGGAGCGTGCAGGAACTATAGATGGCGCCACATAAATGTCAATGTCTAGTATTTATACAATACAAGTTACGGATTTCGCTCACTAGATGACAGTCTACGTTAAGCGTGCATACATAAATGGCACGGAAATGTCAATGACAAGTTTTTAAAGGGTAAAAGTTTCGAATTTACTACACTAGATGGCACAGCCTACGTCGTGCACGTTCCCTATAAACCTGACATGACTGTGAACCATAATCAAAAGAGTATTATATACTTGTCAAAGGCATGGTAGTGTGTGTAACGTTGTTTTTATTAATTTATTTCTAATGCATATTATATAAAAATATTAGCTTTCTGCACTCTTTCTCCATTTATACTTTAACTGTGCCAAATTTCATACTCCTCCATCCACGTAATTTTCGTAAAAAGGGATACAAAGTTTATGCTTCCCGTATTAATATAATTATACTTTCCGCATGATGCTCTAATACTAATACTTTTTGTATATCATATTTGCTTAGGAGTTATGACTATTACTAGGCACGCACGTGTAACCTGGAATTTTCTTCTACAGCAAAACAAGGTGTAAGAGAATAATGTGGTTATATTGAACCGGTTTTGCCAATGGAAATGAACAACTTTCTAAAATAATTTAAAAAAAAATTGAGTTTCCACAGGTTTCTTGAATAAAGTTGTTCATATCGAAGGGCAGATGCAGTTCTTAAAATATGACCACAGCTTTCCGTTACACCCTGGAGAGGGCGTAGAAGTGCACGTTACACATGCTTGGCACAAGGTTGCTGGTGAAGGTCTTCCACCTAAAATTATGACAGGCCCATCAATTTATTTTTGTAAAACACAATGGTTTGTACCGAGACATACGGTATTTTTTTTCATTTAGAAACATCATGCTCTTACCAACGCTTGACAGGAAGTGATTCTGAATTCATTTAATGCACAGAGCACGGAATAGCAACGCTGGTAGCGATTTAAGTGCGCTTGTTAATGAGAGAAACTTCACTACGAAGCCAGTTGCTATTGATCGCATATTATTATACATAAATAATATAAAATAGTTACAGATAAGGGATTGCAAGCAGGTGTTTAATAAATCAATTCGAAAATAGAATAAAATACATTTTAATTGCATAACTAAACCCAAATAAATAACAGTCGTTCTGAAAAAAAAATAACACAGTTCTCTGTCATATTTAACTATAACCATAACGCTGCCGCAGCATCTATACTATCGGAAACCACGTTATCGTGTAATCTCGTAGTTTCAGGCTGGTACGTTCGTGCTACGTACTCACCAAATTCCCTAAATGAATAGCCTATGAGACTCTTCTGCATCATTTCCAATTCATTGCGTTGTGTAAGCGTAGGAGCCGTGGCTTCTTCTTCAACAGGTGCATGGCGTCCTCTAGCCTTTATAAGTGGAAAGACATAATTATTATCATCGTTTTCTTACAAAATACTTTCTAGTCAACCGTCACGCTTTCATTCCCTTCCCTTTTCCATATCCATCTATATTTTTGTTGATATACATCTACCTTTCATCCGGCCTCATTTGTAACAAAAATAGTTAAATAAAAAAAAAGAATGGCACTCCGGGAGCGACGTACGCGTAGCGGTGTAGGTGTTGGTGCCGGTGTCGGCGTCGGTGTCGGTGTCGGCTTCGGTGTCGGTGTCGGTGTTGGTGTCGGTGTCGATGTCGGTGTCGGTGCCGGTCGGTCGCCTAAAGAAGTTTTCACTTCAATAATAATAATCCCCCTGACCGTATTTGGACCACGGTGTTCAATCTCAACGGAGGTTAGCCAAGTACGCAGGAGATATTATAGTGCACAAGCGTGTGCGCAGACACAGGTGCACTCTCTGTTCCTTTACTCTCATAGTCCGATGGGACGGCAATCCGACACGACCGGGGAGAGATCAGGCGCAGGACCAACGATTTTACGTGCTTTCCGAAGCACGGGGGTATCACACCACCAACTTTCAAACTCCGGGCTGCTATTGAGAAATTCCTAATGGCAAAACCCAATAGCACTTTTTGCTCGACCCGGGAATCAAACACAGGAAATCACGCTCAGCAGTCACACTTACCCGGGCCTGCGGACGGCGACTAGTGGGTAGCTCGCCGTCCGATCAGCACCAGGCCCGAGAGTCGACGTCGCGGAGAGTTGTCAGTAAAACATGACGGGGCCCGTCATGACCGATGCCTGAACAGGGGTTGTCGATAAATTCGAAACAGAGTTACCGCGCCCCTGGGCACTCAGGGCAGGGAAGGAACAGGGATGGGTTTTAGTCAGTAAAAGTCTGACACGCTCTCCCGCTCCACCCAGAGCGGAAGATGTCATTGGATGATTTCCCACACCCAAAAAACGCCCTTTTTCAATGAATTTTTAAAAATTCCATTTTAAGCTTATATATACGTAATTTTTATCGATTTAAAGGGAGGAAGCCCCAGAGTAAAATGGCGTCGATTTACTTTTGGTTTCACTTATCGGAAATAGTCGGTAAATTATTTTATTCATCATCCCACTTTGTAATATATTGAAATATGCATATAAACTAATCACTAGTTATACATATTTATTTCATCATTAAATGAAGTCAAACATTTTAGTGCGTTGAACTTACGGAAAACGAAACATTCAATGACGAGACAAAATGTCAAAAAGTGTCAACTATTAATGAATTTCTAGGAGTTTTTGGCGGGATTTTGTCGAGTGAAGTTCAGTGGCTGTTTTAATTATTCGTTTATTGATTCTTAATAGATATTGTGACGTAAAATTGGTGTAGTTTTGTGTCTCAATTGTCAACGCAAATGGACAATATGTGGAATCATTGAAACAGGCGCGATCTCGGGAAAATGGAGTTGAAAATTTTATTGTAGTATTGACTACCTCAGCGAAGTTTGCCGAGAAGGCTGACTCAACACATTTGTTGCCAAATACTCCAAAAAACATTAGAATGTTTTACATCTGCATTCTAATGGAAAAAAGTATAAATACACTACGTAAGACTAGGCAATATGGTCAAAAGACTTTAGCCTTCCCTTCGGGGATAAAAAAATATAATAAATTTCTACAATTATGTTTTTTTTTATTTCTCGTAGACCATTAATTTCCTCGCCTTAAAAACTGTACGTGGAGGCTTCTAATAATATGATCTTTCTGTGAAAAATATGGACTCCCAACTCCACGCAGATCAAGTAAAGCTTAGCCGGCCCGCGTGGTAGATGATTAAAGCCCAATCCCTCTCACAGAGAGGAGGCCTATTTCACAGCAGTAGGAACGTTAAAAAAGGCTATATATTATGCTACGATATTATGCCTTGATGTTGAAGCTTACCTTCAAGGTAAGAAATTATTTAAATTAACTTAAAAGTAGTTACCTTGGCACTTATGCTGACGACGCACACAGTCAGAAAGGCAATCAACACCTTATTCATGATTAAAGAGTTTGTTTTTAAATTTTCTTAACTCACAGTAGAATGATACTGAGATCTCGTGACGTGTACTAAAAGTTATATTGTAGGTCTTTTTTTATAGTTTAAGATTTTTTTGTACAAAAATGTAAATCCAACAGAAATTTTGACAAATGTCGTAAGATTTTGTCACTGACAAGATTGGATAATTTTTCACATGTTTATGGAGAAATCAAAAAGTATTAATATAACTAAAGAAGGTGGTCATTCGCATGGGTGTTATCAAATGCACTAGGGGAAAACATGGAAAAGCATCACACCACCTGTGTTCCCCAAAGGATTAGGTAATTTGAATCAAAAACATAAGATTTTTATAAATCTTACGGGAGTGCAAACTCTCGATATATTGTGAATAGATCATTTCAAATACAATAATCTCCTCCAAATTCGATAATTTGCTGTAGATCGGAATTTTTTTTGGAAAATAAAAAGTTTACAATTTTTATGTGATTTCTAAAGGATAAACTGAAACGGTGTTAGCAACTATTCGTTGACATACATATACTTGCCGTCCACTGCTGGATATTGGCCTATCCTAAGTTGTGGTACAACATTCGATTATAACGTCCACTACTACTCGTGATATTTGCAAAACAGGCAAACCTAATTTTGGTATGTCCACCCGGGAATTAAACTTCGGCTGCACGCACAGCAACCCAACTGTGGTCTGCTAGATAGTTAGATTAATGAAAGGATTTCTGAGAATAATGTGCAAAAGCAAAATATAGGGTCCGCATTTACGGTTAGGATGCTACCAAACAGCGGTCGAACGAAGTCGACCGTAGACTCAAAATGAGCTACTTCATACACCACAATCATACAAGCCAACTTCGGCAAGCCTTCATAGCCTTGCTTACATAGAAACGACTGCTGAAGTTGTCCTGTCTATCTAGTATAAGTATGCCATTAGGGTCCAACATGTCTAAATGTCGAGGATCAAGTTTTCGCGGGTCTTTCGCACCCTTAGGTAGCGAAAGATCCTCGAAATCTTAGGTAAACAATAAATGAATTTTAAAGTACACATTTATAAGAAAATTTTAATAATTATATTTAATCAGGTCATCTCATTGTTTTCACTGGAACTGTAGAATCATCTAGTCTTCGTCAGGAGAAGGCTTCGGTTTCGTTATTTCATCAAACTGTAAACAAACCAAATTTAGACTGTTAAAGGCTGAAGACAAGCCTATGCCCAGGTACAGGCCTCTATTTGCTTGCACCAAAACCCACGCTCCTGTACGTTGAGCGCATTTACCTCCTCGTATCATTTAAATTAAAATCGGGTTGCTACCAATTTCAAATGGAGGAATCTAATAACCCTATGCCTGACCTTGAGTTCGAAACCAGGACACCATATTTAGTAGTCGTGCCTGCGACCACCAGATTAACAACGCAGTCAAAAATTAGTCTTGTAATAGATAATATACCAACCCCTTATGGGGATCTCGCGCCCAAAGCGGCCACGTGTACAACTTGTTGAGTGACCGGCTGGAGAAGTTCCGAGTGAAAATAAAATCTGGCCATAAGACCGATCGTTCAACCAATTTAGTTCATGAGACTAGTCGTGCAACAAGTCGTGGAGATCTCCAACATGGACTTACCGCTTTAGAGAACCTATTCAACTGATCACCAATGACACTGAACAGTGGTTTCAGGTGGTCCTCATTAACTTCTCCAACGACGTTTGCCAAGGTCTTGTCGACACAATTCCGGAACTCATCCATGTTTTTCTTCAACGCGTCTATAGCAGTGACATTCACATCTCTTTTGACAAAGGCTTCGGTCTGTGGAAGTATATTTGTTATATGTTTAGGAATATAGAAATTAAGTTATTATGTCTTGACTGATGGGAGACAGTCTTATATCTGTTGTGCGACCCCCGGGGGACAACATGCATTAATAAGTTCCAGTTAACAGAATACGAATGAAACCTATGTTTCTTACATGTCACATTTTGAACACAGTGCATAGTACTCAAAATAATTATGTATTTTTGCTGTTTTGGTATCTGAGCTCTATAGTTAACCTCGGTGTAAATTGAATCACATTATCTGTACGCAAAATGGTTTAGAATATCCTATTCTTGACTATCTGTCTGTCTCAATTTTTCACAATCTTCTATAAAGCTAAATTACCTGTGTGTAAGTTTAATCAAATCAAAACAATACAAACACATATACTAACTACAGTAAAAAAGCCAAAGAATTGGCATTTAGTAGCCAGGTATAACACACAGCAACCACACAGTAATGCGGTTATCCACTGAAAACCGTAGTTAACCTAACACTGTATTACCGTGGTTGTGTCGGTCGTTCACGCGGCATGCAAAGTGCTAAAATACCATTTTGTGTGCTCATAGAATTATGAAACCTTGTCTGTAGTTACGTGCGAAATTTTGATGAATATAGAGCGAACCTAAATAGGTTAACAATGTGTTTACAATTCTGTGGAGTGACGAATTTAGGTGCTCATTCAACGATGCGTAACTTGTAACAAAAATGCGATGAATACTTTGGTATTTATTTTTTCTGACGTCCTAACTGGTAGCTGTATTCAATATAATTACATTCTTTTATTATTTATTTGTTTGTTCGGATCACATCTTGCAAGCCGAATAATTAGAACCACTTCCTCTTATCCCATCTACTGAGTTGAATTTTTACATGCTGGTTCAGTTCTGGTATTTTTAGGGTTTCGAAAGTCCGAATGAAAAACGGAACCCTTATAGGATCACTAGTGTGTCTGTCTGTCCGTCTGTCACAGCCAATTTGCTTCGAATCTGCTTGACCGAATGAGTTGAAATTTGGTACACACATGAATATCTGTGACTCAAACACGAACGTGTACCTTAAATAAATAGCACACCAACACTTTTGGGGTGAAAATCAGAAAATTAAAACACAAAGTTTTTGAAACCACACCGTGTGGCATATCAAATGAAAGGGTAAATTGAGGGTCTTGAAGGTATTTTTTTCATAATTTTAAAATATATAGTTCAAAAGTTATTCAAGAAAATAGATGAAAAATTACCATTCCCTCCCCCTTCTACGAAACAAATTTTTTTTTTTTTGGGGCGTTTGGAAATCATCCAATGTTATCTCCCGCTCTGGGTGGTGCGGGAGAGTGTGTCAGACTCTTACTGACTAAAACCCACCCCTGTTCCTTCCCTGCCTGAGTGCCCAGGGGAGCGGTAACTCTGTTAAGAATTTATCCGCTACCCCTAGGCATCTCCGAAACCACTAGGCCTAAAATTTTGAAAAATATTTCAGAAAATAGTTCTTTACTTATAAATTACAGGAAAACCTCTATAAAGGTAGTTTATAAAAAACCCAAAAAAATATGATTTGTTTCGGAACCCTTGGCGCGCGAGTCCAACTCGCTCTTGGCCGTTTTTTTTTTACACAATACATTTTTATGGTAAGCATGACCAGAATTACTATTAGCCAGGATTAGCTCCAGATAAAGGAACTCCTCAACGGTCAACAGCACAGACACGTGTTATGCATACCCGGGCCTGCGGACGGCGAGTAATGGGTAGCTCGCCGTCCGATCAGCACCAGCCCCGTGAGTCGACGGCGCGTAGTGTTCCACGCGCGCCTCAAAGAGTTGTCAGCAATAAGGACGGGGCCCGTCATGGCCGATGCCTGCCCGAGGGTTGAGGACAATTCGAAACAGAGTTACCTCGCCCCAGGGCACTTAGGGCAGGAAGGAACAGGGGTGGGTTTTAGTCAGTAAGAGTCTGAGACGCCCTCCCGCTCCACCCTAGAGCGGGAGAAGTCATTGCATGATTTCAAACCCCACAAAAAGAAAAAAAACGTGTTATGCATTTTAATTATGGTAGCCGGTATAAAAACTTGTTTTTTAAAATGTTTTTAAACGATTTTTTTAATATTAATGGCCTCTTATCAGCGATTAAAAAATCTTTGCCTCTCATGATTAGCTATTCTGACTCGTTATATTTTATGGTACCTAAAGGATTACTACTTCAAAAAACAACAAGACCATGAAACAAAATGGCTAATTTAAAATAGATGTTCGCGTATTCAGTACTTACCATTTTTGACGAAGTTTACAATAAACGGTGGTGAGTATATTCTTATCAGAATTCCAATTAAACCATAGGATATTTAAAATGCCCCACATCATTGAAAATGAATAGAATAGAATACTCTTTATTATGTACATCAAAGCCCTCAATTAATTAACTCGAGGGACTATTATGAAGGCTGGAGCCCATGAAACAGTTTCCGATAGGTTCTCCAACGATTTCCATTTTACTCGGTCCCTGGTGAATTTTATCCCGAGTCAAGGCAGGTACTTCCTTAATATCTTCGTCCTATCTCTTAAATAGCTATCATATACCGTGTTAGTGTTATGACACCGTTTGTGGCGATTATTGTTTGTGTAATCAACGTAAAATTCTATCTGTTTAGTTGGATAGAGAAGTTAAATATTGTGAACAAAAGTTTGATAGAGAAAATGTAGGTGAAATTTACTGAACATTTCTTTTACTTCAGAGTTTAATTAAACTAATTACTTTTAAAAGGGTACAATTTAAATGCGCACTATATTTATTCTTTTTGCTTACCAAAATGAATAAACGCTCACCAAATATTGTTTTACTGAAACAGTAAAATTTTACCTTACGTTTTGAGGTGGCCCTCATAGGCGGCACTAGCCGGGGATCGTGGAAGGCGCACTAGTTCTCACGATCCCCGTTCCAAGTGTAGGAACACCGGGGTGGTTTTTAGTCAGTAAGAGTCTAACAGACTCCTTCGCCCGCCCCATGCGAAGGACATCCATGAGGATTTTCCAGGCCGACAAAAAAAAGGTTAGGTTAAGTTAATTTAGGTTAGGTTAAAAGGAAAATAGCTTCATTTCTACAATACTTCATGAAACACAATTTGGTGACCATTTATCCATTCTGGCAGGTATTTGGCATTTATTGGTAGTAAAAGAGGTGCATTTCTGGTAGGCGTTTAAACACAAGCCCTTTTAAAATAATACTAGTTCTGAGTACTTATATTAAATAACATAGATTAAAGTGGTCTATAAAGTGTAAACAAGTTAGAAACAAAATGTACAAGCGGTCTACAAAAGGGAGGCGTTATCATTGGGCATCGAAAAATTTATCCACATCGCTGTCAATGGGAAAAGTGCCCAGGACGCTGGCAGTATTACCACGTTAAATGGCAAAGCTGATTCTTTGACCGAAAAAAAGACGTCTGGTCATGTGAAGAGTCGATTAAATGCTTGCTTGACTTTTGTTTTCAAATATTAAAACTCTGACTAACAACATTAAACGTTATCCAAATCATCATTGCTCATTAAGTAATTCGCAGAAATACTTACATCAACAAACAACAAGAACACACAGAACAAAATAGCGAATTTAAAAAACATTTTTTATTGAAACGTAAAAACCAACTAGTACGTAAAGATGAAAACTACTGACCTTAGTACTAGCAAACGTTAAGTATAAGTACAAACGTTAAACGGTTGTTGACATTGGTACAGTCATACACATATTGTCCAGGTAAATAGGCAAGCAAACAATGTATCAGAACCATTCTTGTACACCGCAAACAGCAGTACAAATATATCCTTCTAATTCATCATCAGTCTTTTAATGTCCCCACTGCTGGGGCACAGGCCTCCTCTCTGTGAGAGGGTGTGGGCCGTAATCCACCACGCGGACCCAATGCGGATTGGTGGATGACACATGTCTTCGAATTTTTGGTTCTAGGACATGCCGGTTTCTTCACGATGTTTCCCTTCACCGTTTTGAGAGCAGTGGTGATGAAATAATTTACACAAAGTAAAGCGCCTGCCTGACTCACGACCTACAACTTGTAAGTCGCGGCCAATACCACTGGGCCACCACTGCTCTCACTCCTCCTCCTAATCACAATCCTTCTAATTATATAGTTTTATTCCGCCAAACCTGTTCCATCATCAGATGAAAGGTGATGCGCCACCGGTACATGGTGGACATCTCACCCACACGCTCAAAACGTTTTGGGAACATATTTATTTTGCGTACAGCTAAGGAGTGGAATTCCCTGCCGTAGTCGGTTTTTCCTGATAGCGTGCTCTATCGTCGAGTACATCATCGCTTACCATCAGGTTAGATGACGATCAAGCACGAGCCTATCATTGTTAAAAAAAAAAAAACAATAATGCCATCATGCCTGGCAGGTGTGAAGGCAATAAGAAATGCCAACGATGTGTGATAAAGACTGGTGCACGAGGAGCAGTCAGTGAAGAAGAAAGTAGTTTTAAACCATCGTAATTCTTATCGTCTTCTTTTTTCGAATCTTTGGTTTCCTAACTTTTTAAATACTATGGGCCCAGAAGCTGGCAACATTAATTGTAGCGTCAGTAGAGTTTATCAAGTCCACCATACTGCAGGTGTATGGGCACTCGGTGCATTCCATTATGTGAGTCGAGTTCTGGATAGGGGCACACTCACATTGGGTATCATATGGGTCTATGAAGCCCCATTTTGCCAAGTTGTATTTGGGGTGCGCAACAGATTGAGTGTTTCCCTTTTAAGCCACTGTATTTCCCGACCGGGTGACAGGTGTTCCTGAGTTTTCAAGAAGTCGGGAGGTGATTGGGTAATATTTTTCCGGTAGTTTGCTTGTCACTGTAGGTATGTGGCTGATCTTGGACGGCATGTGTGTAGCGAAGAAAACTCTTACGGATTTATAGAACAAAAAGCTCTTCCCTAAACAAGCTGGTCAAGAAGGTGACATTTAGTTGCGTTTCACGGACAGCTGCAAACTTCTGGGTGTCTTCTTCTTCCTTGACCTCTCCTGTGTGACGTAAGGAGCCTACGTGGGATGAAAAAAAGACAACACGTACCTCGGTCAACGTTAAAAATATATATTTGAAATAGAGAAAGGGTGTGGGTAGGTTTGCAGTCACAATCCTTCAATATTCTCCGGGAGATAGCACGCTACTGCCCTGGCTCAGCCTTGGTGTCTCGGGGAAGCCACGTTGCGTTTGCCCCGGAGGTGTTGGCCGACAGGTGGCAGCGCCGGCTCGCAGGGTCGACAGGAACCAGGATGGGCCGGCCGGCAGCTGGTCTAACCGGCTCGGAGACGGCCTGCTGAGACCACGCGGGTAACTGGATACCCGGCGTGGAGCGTGCCGCCGACTCGTAGGTCGTCAGGGCCCGGAAGGCGACGGCCGGCAGGTACCACGCGGGCAAATCAGCACCCGGCGTAGTGCGTGCCAACGTGGCGAGCAGCCTGGTGGCGGCGGCACGATGTTTTGCGGCGGGATGGCTGCGATAGGGTACGATGTAGGTGGTGCTCGGAGCTTAGGGCTCCAAATCTTCCCTCCGAAACTAGGAATCCAGATGTGGGAATCCGGATCTGGGACCCCAATTACAGGGGTTGAAGAACACGTAATTAAGTTGGCAAATATTTGCCAATGCAAACGTGCAACTGCTAGGATTTGGCGATCGCTTCACGGCTCAAGGGTGTTCGACAGAACAAGGTGAGTATGAGGTCTCACGCCAACAGCTGGATTCAGATGAAAAAGCGACCACGTTGTCGTTTATCGGGTTTTTATATCCACGCCGTCATTGACAGATGTCATAGAATCCAAAGACAATAGTGTTGTCAGTAACTAAAATTGTCTATGCTTACCAAATTGGCTTTTGGTCTCTGGATTAATTCCGTATGTTTATGTTTTCATTAAGATTGTAACGCCACAACGTTACACCTGTTCCCATTATTTGGGGTCGGGTCTCCTCACAATAATTCTGTGTCAGGGTAATCTATCTCCTTTACTAAATCCTTATTCCCTTTACTCCGATAGATTTACCCTTCTTTGGTGGTAATATCATGAATGAAACCAAATGTTCTATTACATAAAATCATCAATGCCTTAGTCTTTCTAAATTTGTGTTGATAGCTAAAAATATAAATATTGAGCTCAAACGTAAAGGTGGGTACTGACCGGTGTTACGGGGCGTAATGTAACATATTACAAAGCGATCATTCGTGCGTATCTATGGCATATAGAGGCCATAGATCCCATTAGGCGAACTGGCTTCATGTTAAAAATCACCTAATGAGATCTATGGCTTCTATAGGCCATATATCCGCACGAATTCTCGCTTTGTAACATGTTACATTACGCGCCGTAACGCCGGTCAGTACCCACCTTAAGAGAGCATTATTATCAAAGTCAGCAGCGCTTTGACTGAAACCGACACATGGCTATTCCTACGTAATTGTGTTATCATTATTTAAGTAATACCTATTTGGTGTTTTTCAGGAAATTAACAAAAATAAAGAGGTTATCAACTGTTTCTATTCCAATACCATTTTACAATATTGAGGAATATTGTAAGTGGTAGATAATTTAGTAAGAGCAACTTAACGTTGCCGACCATAGAAAAAATGGTTTAAAGTAAACAAACCACGCGGACTACCATGGTGATCGTGACGTTGGACCTGAAAATTAATTGGATCGCCGTGGTGGTCCGGACGTTTCAGAGGGTAGTATTACCTACTCGTAGAATATTCAAAAGTAAATGTTTTAACGACAGTCGCGTTTATCCAATGGTCGAAGGCTGCAGCTGCTGAATATAATGTCTTTGGTTCGATCACGGGTTAGGCATAGTGTTATTGGATTTTTCCATTAGGAATTTCTCATTTGCAACCCGGAGGCAGGATTCGTGCCCGATGGATAAACACCAACAAGCTTGTCCGACGTCCCCTAAGACATGGTACTAAAACATAGCTTGCAAATGTGAGTGCGCTATAGGTAGGTAAACCTCTACGTAACCCTACAGGGATTACAGGCGTGTTTTTATGTGTTTGTTATCCTACATAACTTCAACCAAATCAGCACTCAGGGTAGACAGACTCAAGACTGATATTAAGGCACTGGCAATCCACTAATTAATACAAATCATCCCCCACAGGCGATGGGACACTTATAGTATCTTGTCTTACATGTCCTGTTGCCTGCACTTTACAGGAACTAAAGGACGCTACTGATAGCGCCAAAATCGTAGCCGAATTCTGGGCTGACTCCATTTACATTTCCATCGACTCGCTTTGAGAAGAGCGTCCTCTGAAAAACATGGGCCATCGTTTTACTTTGGTATTGCCATGATTCGGTCATTGGGATTTATTGTTTCTAATGGCTAAAAGGAACTAATAGTCCGACCAACCGTTTGTCAAACAATACTGTGTTTAAACAAATAACAAACAGTTTTGCTGAAAATCCTTTGTATAAACAAATAATAAACCGTTTTGCTGAAAATCGGTTAACTTTTCCACATAGGTATTATGTGGCCGACTGTGCGCGCCAATTGTGCTAATAGTCAAAGTGCTCCGTCTTAATTGTTTGAAGAGATCAAAACGTGGAGTCGGTATCATACCTAGGATAGGATCCAATAATAGACTTCGAGTGGAGTACTGTCGATTAAGAAACTGTGTCAATGAGTGATCAAGTTTGAAACTAGTGGCTACTTTGTGATAGAGATACATCTAGCATAGTAAATAATTTGTCTTTAGAAACACACATAATTTGGGTTCCAGAAAAATGGTATTCATATTGTCCTGGTATGGACAATATTGGGCATGTAATGCAGGGCAATGAGGAATATGTCATAAGTAAAGTTTAGATTATGAGTTTTAAGCAAGGAGCTGACTAGAAGTAATGGCAGAAGGAGATATGTTGCACTGACTCAAAGTAAATTCGGATAAGAGCTGAGTAGTGGGTAGCTCGCCGTCCGATCAGCACCAGGCCCGTGAGTCGATGGCGCGTAGTATTCCACGCGCGCCTCAAAGAGATGATTGTCAGCCACCACTAACGGGTCCCATCGTGGCCGGTGCCTGCATGCTTAGGGGTAGCGGATAAATTCTTAACAGAGTTACCGCTCCCCAGGGCACTCAGGCAGGAAAGGAACAGGGGTGGATTTTAGTCAGTAAGAGTCTGACACACCCTCCCGCTCCACCCAGAGCGGGAGATGTCATTGGATGATTTTACACGCCACAAAAAAAAACGGTGATGATGAATGAGATATCCTAATTCTATCATAACTAACACTCCTATTTATAGTATAGTTTAAATATCTTACTAATATTATAAATGTGAAAGTCTGTGAGGATGTATGGATGTCTGGATGTTTGTTATTCTTTCACGCAACAACTACTGAACGGATTTTGATGAAAGTTTACAGTAATGTAGCTTATACATTAGAATAACATATAGGCTATAATTTATAATGGCGAGAAGTACTAGTACCAAGAATGCGAAGCCGCTGGCAGAAGCTAGTGTATTATAAATGCGAAAGTAAGTTTGTTTGTTACCTTATATCGTCTAAAGCGCTGAACCGATAATTATGAAATTTTGCAAATACGTTGTCAGGGGTACAGAAAAAGACATAGGAGACCATTCATCTAGTAAAAGAGTACTGTTCCAATGTCACAATTGCTTTAGGACGCTAGATTCCCCAGTTATAAACTTTCATTGATTTTACACCACACTTAAGGGTTGAATATCGAAAAACCATTTCTTAGATAGTGGATACCTACTCTTCACAAAAAACACTCCCTCCAAATTTCATGTCTTTAGGACCAGCGGTTTAGGCTGTGCGTTGATATATCAGTATTGAAGAAATATATATACAATATGTAACAAAAACCCTGTTGTGCCTTTTAAGGATGTGTACATTTACCTACAAGCACAACATAGATGAAATTATAATTTAAAAAAATTAAGTATTGGCTAGTCGAGAGGTCAAAATCGAATAACTATTCAAATTGACACATTCAAAAAAATTTATACATTATCTGATTTTACAAGTACATCTTTATTTCGCTAAATAGCCTACGGGTTTCGCAATCGCTTCATGCAGAATTGCAGAGGTAAGAAATCAGTTAAACATTATAAATATTAATAATTAAATATTTATTTTAATTATTATTGAACAGTTTTTTAAAAATGACTTGCTTCATTACGTTTTTATACCGATTCTTAAAACGTGGGTAGAAGGAACAACAGGGTTTTTGTTATATACTGTAACATATAAGTACAGATTACGTTTCGGACTGGGTATTTTATTCAATAAATGACTAAGCCTGGTGAAGATAAAATTTTAATAGGTTATCATCTATTCTAAAGTAAAACTATTTAACAATAACATCTGATACTAATATTGTCATTACCTATCACTCTAACTGATTGACAAATGTTTGACCATTAGTTTACTAATGAAAAAGTTAATTTTATTTAATTTAAAACATTGATTTTTGCTGCGATGAAATAAATATATGTAATGAGATAAACAAATATATATAATTATTTATATAATCTATCATTATTTTACCATTACATATTTTGACGGTATCCTTTAATTTAATTTTTTTCCCTTACTTTCGGCCAAACTGAAACAAAATACACCTTCATTAATTATGCTAAACTTATAAAATTACAAGGGGGTCCAATTTTTTTAAAACCCATTTGTTTCCCCTCTGTAATTACTATCAAGGCGAAAGGGATCATTTGCGCCTCTTTCGAAATCTTGCGGCGTCGAAAGCTTTTAGATCAATATTATCCCTCGAACGTCAATTCGACAAAGCCGGTAAGCAGTACCCGGATATTTTAATGATATTCCAAACGCAAATCGTTGATGTGGCCCAAAAGGCTGCCCAATGACTGGGCAAGACATGCCCGCCACATGCCTAATGAGCTGTGGGGCCGTAAAACACAGGATTGGAGTCCTGACAGCGACACGGACCCGCGGCAGACCACGAAGGAGCTGGCGGAAACGACCTACAGCTGCCTTCCATAAGAATTGGAAAGAACAAGCCAAAAATCATGACGGTTGGAAGGAATGGAGGGAGACTTTGCGCAGCAGTGGGACAGTATGGGCTAGTGATCATCATTCTCCTGCCCTTATCCCAATTTATTTGGGGTCGGCGCAACATGTCTTTTTCTTCCATACTCCTCTATTAGTCGTCATCTCTGTAGTCACCCCCTTTTTACCCATATCCTCTATCACACAGTCCAACCATCGTTTCTTTTCATCTTCATCGGCCTTCCCCTACTCTTATAGCCATCCACATCCATACACAAGACTTTCCTCACGACATTTTCTTCATTCCGCCGCATCACAGTATGGGCTAGTGATAAATAATAATAATTCGAGTACAAAAAAAAATTGCCGTAAGACGTTCAGTACTGGATATACTCCACATCCAACCGTCACACACACCGATCTTAAATCGGTGCTTCTGGAATCCAGCAGACTCCCGCGGCGCTCACCAGGTCGGTCCACCTAGAGTGAAGGTTAACCTTAATATCACTCGAAAATGAAATAAAACAGTGCCTATCGATAGTAAAAAAAAAAATACATACAATAAAATAATCTCTTTATTACAATAATGACATAGGTATTTACGTATACATTTCCTTTTAACTTGAGTAATTTCATAAAATATTTAAATTATTCTTCCTCTTCTTCACTATCTTCCACTTCAGTGTCGGCCATGTATGGCGTGTTTGGGTCCAATGGATACGGCGATTCAAATTGTAAGATCATTTCGTGTCTTGGAAAAGAATCTCCATGAGTTTGATTTTGATCACCACCTTTTTCGTTTTTTATTTCTTGAATTAGAAGACACTGAAAGTTAATTGTGTTTGGTTTAGTAATACTGAAGTTTTATAAAAATGTTCTTTTCCTCTAACAGAGATAAGGCATCTTTTTTTTTGTGGGGTGGGAAATCATCCAACGACATCGCCCGCTCTGAGTGGAGTGGGAGGGTGTGTCAGACTCTTACTGACTAAAACCCACCCCTGTTCCTTCCCTGCCTGAGTGCCCAGGGGTGCGGTAACTCTGTTAAGAATTTATTCGCTACCCCTAGGCATGCAGGCACCGGCCACGATGGGCGCCGTCAGTGGTGGCTGACAATCATCTCTTTGAGGCGCGTGTGGAAGAGATAAGGCATGTGTCTGAGGCCCAGCAGTGAGAACATCTAAACTGATTATTAAGTAAAGTATTTTCTTGTTCTACTAAAAGTTTTTTTTTTAATTAATTGCAGATATAATATAAGAATACGCATTGTATTTTGAAACGATGTAACAATAAGTGTGTAAATATACAGGTGACAACTTTTTATTGTTTTTGTTTCATATTCAATGTTTTTCAGATTTATGTACACTTTCACCACACACAAAAGTTACCAATAAGTTATAATTCAACCTACATAAAATATGTCGAAAATAAATTAAATTTTAGCAATAATGAAGACCCTCTTCCCTCTGAGAACTGAAAAATTGGATTCAGCTATTTCATTACCTTCTATTAAAATTCAGTGGAATATTTCCCAAGTCCAAAAGTTCGGCGTTATTTATAGTCAAAATATTTCTAATTGTGTAAATAAAACAATTTCATGATACCTTGTTTATTTTCAAATCATTGAAAATTGGGATTCAGTGGATTTTTCCCAATTACAACTTTCCGGTACCTACAAATATGTTTTTTTTTATATTAATTTTATGTAGGTATTTTTTTTTTCAAAGCAAGATGTTTACTATCGATGCGTAGAAGTTTTTCCCTTAGTATCATCAAAGTAATTTGAGTAGGTAAATACAATTTAGCTTATTGTCTCTTCATTAAAGGGTTTCCAAGTTTACACAAAACATTTTTGACTAAACAAATATTTTTCCCAATTAATTAGAAAAATACAAATACTTGACTTATCACATAAAATATTTTTATTTTTACATTATTATACTTTCAGTATTTTTGTATTTAGTCATTAGTATTATTTACAATAGCTTTATACTATACTACATCTTTAATATATTAATTTAGAAGCTTGGTTCTAAATTAATATAATTATTAAAGATGTCAAATAGTTTGTTTGTCTCTAAAGTTTCAAAAATTTTATTACTGAAGAAAGTCACACTATTGCTGACTATCGTAGATTTCGCTTTAAATATTTATTTATTCGTTTTGTTCGGGAAAACAAGCAGTTACACAAAAATCTTAATAAGTAATAATAACGAAGTACAATACAACACTAGGCCACGGCGTTATCAACATCTTCAACACAAAAAATATATGATTATGGACTAATAGCACTCGCGTCAAATTCAACTTTTTTTTAATTTTTTTATTTAAAACGTTGCCCCACACTAATGGAATTACTCCTGTATCGTGGGTGCGTTCACAAACATGTATAGTCACATACACAAGACACCCAGACCCGGAACAACTATCTGCATACAAATATTTGTTCCGTGCGGGAATCGAACCCGCGACACGCAGCGCAGCAGCTGAACGCTCAACCACTGCGTCAACCGTGTCGACTTAAATATAAAATTAAAATTAAAACAGTAAAAATTAAAAACAAATTAGCATCATAAAATCAGTCTAAAATGACATTTTGTTCAAATTACACAATTAAAAAAATATATATATTAAAAATTCAACATTACTTCAAGTTCTAAAATTATCTAGTATATAATATTATTATACATAAAACAAAGTCGGGTTAGTTACACCATTTATAACTCAAGAATGGCTGGACCGATTTTTATGATCTTTAATTTGTTGGATTGGTCTTCACCCAGAATAGCAGAATAACTAATAAAACGTTGGAAAATTTGACGCCAAAAAAAAGTTGAAAAAAAAAATTTTTTTTCGTACATTTTGTATGGAATGACTTTTTTATTGAAATCACGAGATTGGATTCATTTATTGATTCTGAGGCGGGACGAAGTTCCGGTCGGCTAGTTTTATAAATAAATCATACATAAATTTTCTATACGGGAAAAATAGTGGAAAACATTAGTATCAAAAAAATTGAGTAGGTAGTTAAGCCTCCTCAATTTTCAAACACTCGCTAAATACAGAAAATTAAGTGCAAAGCCCACTCCATGAACTGTTTCATATTAATGATCATTGGAAGCTAAAACTGATACAATATAGCTATTATAACGTTCGGTGTTGGAAGAAAACACGTTGTACCTTTAACAGTTTATTCTTCAACAATACAAATAGGCACGTAAGTACAACAATAATTACACAATTAAGTACTACGTCCAAATACTAGAGTTAGCGAAGACGCGAGCGACACACAAGTGCGCATGCAAAAACTCCCGAGCCCTTTTGGTGACCGACTGACTGGCGCCAACGCATCACAATACCGCCTCGGGGGTGCGTTCCCGCCCCTCCCGCAGGCTTCTCACCCGCGCATGCCCTACGCTATATTAGAACAGGGATGAGCGCGTTACACACTCCCCCTTTTGATCAGGTGAGGGTCTCCCACCTGGTCAAAAAACCCTACGAATAACGCTATCTAACACTTAGACAATAGCCTTGCGCGGACGACCTCTGCCACGCTTCGGAACGACCGGCTCAGGACATTCACCCTCTCTGGCATGATAGCGCCTTAAGTCTGAGACATGGTACTTACCAAAAACTCCGCCAGATTTATGGGCTAATAGGTACGTAGTTGAACTCACCTTTTTAGAGATTACGTACGGTCCATCACGTTTCGGGTTGAACTTGGCAGTTACACCCTTTGTGGCGTTACTGAGCACATGGGTCTTCATTAACACCAAGTCACCTTCAACATACTCTTCAGGAGACGACCGGCCCTGATCAGCATAAACCTTGCGAGCATCCTGATGACGTTCAAGGTTCTCTTTGGCTGTCGAGATGGTATCTGCGAGCTTGAGTAAGTATGGTGTAATCTGAGGTACGAAATTTTCCGACTCTACGACCGCTCTTAGATCCGCCTGGACAGTCAGAGGGGACCGTAGCTCACGACCGAAAGTCAGGTAAGCAGGCGTGTACTCTGTAGACCTGGTGAGAGAACTATTAAAAGCAAACCGCACAAACGGCAATACCTCTGGCCAGTTTTGGTGACGACCTTCAACCAAGATGGCTAGTTGAGCCTTGAGGTCCCGATTCTTTCGCTCAACCGGATTTGACTCCGGGTGATATAGAGGTACCAAGCTCTGCTTTACACCTAAAACAAACATGGCCTTCTGCATGACGTCTGCAACAAATTGCACCCCGTTATCAGAGATCAAGCGCCGAGGGATACCAAATCTCATAAATACCTCATTGACCAGAGTCTTAGCACACATCTCTGCCGTAGCTTCCGTGAGAGCAAAGACTTCTACCCACTTACTGGCAGTATCCTCCACAATAAGGATCCATCTCTCGCCCTGCGGTCCTCTGGGCAACGGACCAAAGAGGTCAGTTGCGATGGTTTCAAATCGCTGAGCTGGGACTGGAGTTTGCAGCAGTCCAGCTGGCTTAATGTTAGACGGCTTGTACCGCTGACATTCTACACAGGTTTTAAGATATTGAGTTACAAACCGTCGCATACAAGGGAAGTAGAACCGTTGCGAGATACGATGCAATGTTCTATCGATACCACCATGAGCGGCCGTGGGTGAGTCATGGCACTCTAACATGACTTTGCTTCGCAGGCTTTCTGGTATGACGAGTTGAGGCTCCTCGGAGTCAGTATCCGGCACATACCTATACAGAACAGCTTGATTCAAGAGATAGCCTCTCTCAGTCCAGCGTGTAACAGCAAGTTCATCTTTACCTTCTAAGTCCTGGATAATCTTGGCAACTTCTGGATCAGCCAACTGAGCCTCCCGGGTCGAAGTTGCATCCCAGTGTGGTACGTCCACGACAACCGGACAGATATCACATCCCGGTGACACACCATCCTCAGTCACAGGTCGACTAAGAGTATCGGCTAGTACATTGGCCTTACCTGGTGTATAATCAATGCGTAAGTCAAAAGATTGCAGTTTCATGGCCCAGCGAACCAACCTGCCACTTGGTGACTTGAGGGAAAACAGCCACTTCAAGGGTTGGTGGTCAGTCATCACACGGACTTGATGACCATCAATATAGCCGCGGAATCGCTCGACAGCCCAGACTACCGCGAGAGCCTCTCTTTCAGTAGTCGAGTAGTTTTGCTCGGCTTGAGTGAGCAGACGGCTAGCGTATTCTATCGGATGTTCATCATGAGGTGACTCCCCCTGGAGTAAAGCTGCACCCAAAGCATAATTACTTGAGTCCGTCCTCAGAAGAAATGGTTTCGTGTAATCCGCTTGGACCAGAATAGGAGACGTGGTCAGCAGCTTCTTAAGAGTTTCAAAAGCCTTACCTTGCTCCAAACTCCATTCCCACACGTGCGATTTCTTGGTTAAGCGCGTGAGTGGTTCAGCTACTTTCGCAAAGTCTGGTATAAATTTGCGGAACCAAGAGCATGTTTGAAGAAAAGTGCGCAACTGCTGAAGACACGTAGGCTCCTTCATATTCAGAACAGCCCGTACCTTGTCCTCATCCGGTGATATACCTTCCTGAGAGATTACGTGACCCAAGTACTTGACCTTTTCCCTGGCGAACACACACTTTTCTCGATTCGCACGGAGCTTAAATAAGCGGAGACGGTCGAATACCGCACGGAGATCGGAAAGGTGACGGGTGTACGACTCCGATATCACCAGTATATCATCGAGATACGTTAGTACGGTAACATCCTTAAGCGAGGATCCCGAACGAAACCTGTCTATAAGCCTCTGGAACGTAGCCGGCGCATTTTTAAGGCCAAACGGCATACGCTTGAAGCGATACGTACCGAACGGTGTGACAAAGGCTGTTTTATCCTGATCCTTGATCCTACACTGCCAGTAACCACTTCGAAGGTCACAGGAGCTCATTACGCAACCCTTCTTTGTTGATTGCAGCAACTCGTCGATGCGTGGCATAGGATACGCTTCGCTTTTTGTCACTGCATTGAGCCTCCTGTAGTCTACACAAAACCTATACCCACCATTAGACTTTGGTACCAGAACCGTTGGTGCAGACCAGGCAGACTCGCATTCCTCAATGATTCCCTCTTTTAACATTTGATCGAGTTCCACACGAATAATTTCCTTCTTCGCCGGCGTGACTCGATATGGTGGAACAGCAATAGGGGGGTGGTCCCCCGTATCTATGTGATGTTCGGCAAATGGTGTCGGATCCCCAACTAAGTCAAAAATATCAGAATACTCACCGAGTAGTTCTTCTAAACTGGAACGTTCCTCATGAGTCAACAAAGTGCCTTCATCTTCCCTCAATAGGTTGACAGAGGCACACTCCACCACGTCGCGTGAACTCTCTGTTAGCAGGGGGTGAATGACCTGAGGCCGATCAGCTGTAAACCATGTCATAGACGAAAAGTTCAAGACTAACTTAAACTTCGTAATGAAATCTATCCCTAAAAGAGTCTCGTTATTTGAGGCGTCAGGGAATATAACGAATTCTATAGGTACATACACAGACATACAATTTACATTTACACAAGCTAGCAAAACATGATTGGTACGTATGCTACCATCAGCAAGCTTAACCGACATAGTTTGCGAATTAAATTGAATGCCTAAACGCAACAAAAGTGAGTACAGCGTTGAACCTGCGATACTGCGCCGGGCGGCGGTATCTATAAGCGCTGTACCACTATGCCCACAAATCTCAATATTTAAAATAGGTCGGCCTTGAGTTACAATAATGTTGGTGTCGTTACACTTAACATTACATATCGTATTAAGCGAGTAAAATACATTATTTTGTGACTGCGTATTTAAATCTACAACATCGCAAGTCGAAATGTTATTATTTTTACATGTAGGACAATTAGCTCTAATATAACCCTTTTCGCCACAACCATAGCAATACACATTAGATTTATTACTATTAACCGAGTCTTTAGAGTCTTTTTTCGGGCATGAATCACGAGTATGACCACGGGACTTACAATTACAATACACACAAAATTGCTTTTTATCACTCTTCTCACTTTTCACTCTATTCGCGCACTGATTATTATCTGCACTGGTTGGAATCGAAGGCGATGACGAACGATGCGGAGAAAGAACCTGCGACCGCTGAGCTACCGCGGTATTTCTCGGAAGACGCTCGGACGTTGCGTTTCCCGCCGAATTCGCGCTCTCCGATGCAACGCGAGAAGCTCGCGAACCGGGCGCGTGCGGCAGCATAGGGCGCGTCCCTCGCGCATGCGCCGACTGCGTACTAGAATTTTCCATGAGCGATTCTTCTATTGATCGCGCCTTATCGATCAGGGATTCGATACTGTCTACGGCATCCCGTGTTAAACGTTTGCGAATACGTTTATGTAATAAGCCATATATCATGTCCAACTTCGCTTCTTCGGGCAACACATATGGTAATTTAGATATCATACCACGTATTTTAACAATAAATGTATCAGCGAGCTCTCCGTTTTGCTCGTCAGCGAATATGTTAAGGAAGATCTTGTAGCCAGGACGTGGAACACCATACATGTATCGAAGTCTTTTGACAGCTTCGGGCCACGAGGACACCTCGGTCCGGACCCCTCTCCACCATACTGCAGCCTCGCCGTGGAGCAGCATGGGTAGACCACGTAGTGCAAGGTCATCGCTGACCGACGAACACTCTTTAAATATCTCCACAGAGTCGATGAATGCTTCTACGACTTCAGGGTCTCGGCTCTGACCATCGAAGCGTGACGTACACTTAGACATATTTCCAGACTTACTTGTTGACAGCGACGGTGTCGGTGAGGCTGAAGCGATCGTAGCGCCTGAGCCTGCTAGGGGTGCTGATGGCTCACCTCTCGCATACGATGTCATGAGGGATTCAACAAGCTGCCGATTCACTTCCGCCTGAGTCTTCGCGAAGGCAGTAAGGAATGAAGTCAACTGGTCCCCAGACATGAGTACCGGCAAAGGTCTCGCGGCTTCATCTTCCGAGCTGGATTGTGCCTCACTCACGTTAGCGTCCGTAGCCGTACGTGCTTTGCGTGGCATCTTCACTGTATTCTTCTGTAAGTACGTACGAAGCGGGATCACGAAGCACGAACACACGACTTCAACGGGCGCGCTGTCGGTTACAAACCGGTTTAGACTGGATTCACGGCCACTAGTTGGAAGCGCCACTTATAACGTTCGGTGTTGGAAGAAAACACGTTGTACCTTTAACAGTTTATTCTTCAACAATACAAATAGGCACGTAAGTACAACAATAATTACACAATTAAGTACTACGTCCAAATACTAGAGTTAGCGAAGACGCGAGCGACACACAAGTGCGCATGCAAAAACTCCCGAGCCCTTTTGGTGACCGACTGACTGGCGCCAACGCATCACAATACCGCCTCGGGGGTGCGTTCCCGCCCCTCGCGCAGGCTTCTCACCCGCGCATGCCCTACGCTATATTAGAACAGGGATGAGCGCGTTACACTATCAAATATATCAAGGAGACGTTCGAAGCACCTGTAATAAATTCCAGTCGCTTTATTACTAAGTTACTAGTTGACATTTATAAGCCTTTGTCACCAAACGTGTGTTAAATTATTCGTCTGCTCCCAGCTAGGCGGCACTGAAGCCTTGGCTTCTGGATGTTCTGTATGAACTAAGTCTACATAAATATACCTATACATAATTATAAATGTCTTCAGAAGTTAATGAAAACTTACAGTGTACCTACAGGATGTTGGTTGGGTGGACTTTAATGATGTTTATGAAATAGAACACTATTTAACTACAGTCTGAAGGAGAACCTTGAATGTAATATATTTTAGAGATGGAATACTGCGTGTTCATGACTAACTTTAAATAGGTTTATCCACTGGTTAAACTGTGTAATAAGGGGTTCAAGAACTTACTTAATTCAGGAAAAAATCGGTAACCGTTATTATTCATTTATAATTTTATTGAATTAGACAGAAGATAAAAAAGATTGTGCACACTTTTTAACAAAAGTACAAGAAACATTTGTAACAGTTACAATAGACGCCGAATTTATTATAATCGATTTATTCAGTAGCTGTCACACTTAATTGGAACCATTTTAACTATTTAACATATGAAATTACGTGGTTTTCATTTAGTTATTATTTCTTTCGGTTATAAAATTATAGAGTCAATGCTAAAAGCCTAAAAGCAGCAGGGCAACAAATATCGTGAACGTTTTTCGTATCACTATAATTCTACCAAATTTAAAATGTTACCTAATCCCTTCATAAGCTGGTTTTTTCTGACTTTACCGGTTTATGCCGTCTGTAAAATTTACTTGATTAAAGTTCTGTTATTGCCATTAATTTGTAAATACTTGTGAATGTCACATCTTGTTTATTTTTATTGCCACAATTTCGTGATTTAATTGTTACTTATTTGTTACTGTTTTCTCTTAGATCTGTTTATCAAAGTATTGTTACTTTGAAATAGAATGTGTTCCTTTCTTTTTTCTAATGCTATATTATAAATGGAGTACAGCTAAAAGTGGCTCCAGACAAAGTGGTATTCTATCGGCGATAACGATTATCAAAGCATTGTAACTTTGAAATAGAATGTGATCAACCCTGCTTCAACGAGCCTCTTTTTTCTAATGCAATTATAAATGGAGTACTTACAGCTAAAAGTGGCTCCAGACAAAGTGGTATTCTACCGGCGATAACGATTATCAAAGCTTTGTAACTTTGAAATAGAATGTGTTGCATTCCTGCTTCAACGAGCCTCTTTTTTCTAATGCTTTATTATAAATGGAGTACAGCTAAAAGTGGCTCCAGACAAAGTGGTATTCTATCGGCGATAACGATTATCAAAGCATTCTAACTTTGAAATAGAATGTGTTGCATGCCTGCTTTTACGAGCCTCTTTTTTCTAATGCTTTTTTCTTTTGTCACGTAAACGAAATTTGAAGACGATACATAGCCTTGAAATTTCGCGTAGTATCACACCTACTTAATAAACCGGCCAAGTGCGTGTCGGACTTCGTACATTTAGGGTTCCGTACCAAAATTTATTTTTGACTATTTGTATGGCTTTGGGTCAACAAGATGCTTATACTGTGAAAATTTGATGACTGGAGCTCCAACCGTTTGGCTGTAAAACCTGTGTGACAGACGACAGACAGACAGACGGACACGTGAGTGACAGGAATAGGGCTTCGTTTGGACCCTTCGGGTACGGAACCCTAAAAATGTAAGTTGTATAGCACGACCCCTGTTAGTATCTGCCCGCACCTCTAGGACACGTCGTTTACCGGCACGGTTACGTGACTAGTTACGTTACAGCACAGCACTAGCCCGGTAGTGCGTATCCGAGTTCCGGTAGCGATTTGAATATAGTTTGTTACCGCCACTCGTAAGGAGTGCCCGCGCGATCTCTGGCGCACACACGAGTTGGCATTTTGTAACTGCTCTCAACTAAAAGTCTAGTAAATGTAATCCGCACTGCAATTTTTGTACACACAATAAACACAGTTTACACGTAATTTAGTTGGAGATTTCTTTGTGTGCAAAGTACCTCGACTAAAGTTGCAACATTACCGAGCTACATAATCGGTACTATAATTGGTGTTAATCCGTCAACTACGCATGTTGACCAGAAGTTCAATTCACACTACAAAACAAACACAAAGACAAACCTCCCAATCATACCTAACACTAATATAATTCTAAAAGGATAAACATAAATCGCTCCGAGTACATTTGGAGAGCAAACAGACCTTCGGTTGGTAAGTAACTGATCAAACAGAGAACTTTGTGTTACTTTATGCATTGTCTACATAAGAATAGTGCCGATTACTTAAAGTTTTAAGGCTCCTGCAGACAAGCACGACAATACGACATCGATGCGACGACCGTTTTTCTTACAGAATTTGTTCACAATTTGTATGCAATACTAGCTTCTACCAGTGGCTTCGGCCGCACGGAATTAATACTTCTCCCATTGTAAATAATAAGCCTGTGTGTTATTCCAGACTATAATCTATCTCCGTGCCAAATTTAATCCAGATCCGTTCAGCCGTTCTGGCGTGATTGAGTTACAAACATGCATCCATCCAAACTTTCGCATTTATAATAGGTATTCGTATTAGTAGGAGAGCATTGCCCTTAAACTTAAGGGGAAGATTTATAAAACAATGGTCAGACCTGCTGTCTTGTATGGTTCAGAATGTTGGGCCACAAAAGGGATGAAAAGCAATTGCATGCAGCTACGATGAGAATGCTAAGAGCGATGTGTGGTGTTACGCGCATGGATAGAATTAGGAATGAGTATATAAGAGGAAGTCTGAAAGTGGCACCGCTGACTGAAAAGTTGTGTGGAAATCAACTGTCGTGATACGGGCATGTGATGCGGAGGAATGAAGAAAATGTTGTGAGAATAGTATTGTGTATGGATGTGGATGGCTATAAGAGTAGGGGAAGACCAAAGAAGCGATGGATGGACTGTGTAAAAGAGGATATGGGTAAAAAGGGGGTGACTACAGAGATGACGACTAATAGAGGAGTATGGAAGAAAAAGACATTTTGCGCCGACCCCAAATAAATTGGGATAAGGGCAGGACAATGATGAATCGTATTAGTAGGAAGTAGGATTGAAGTGTGATACACTAGGTACCATATTTCTAGTATTTTGTTTTACTAAATGTTTGTAAAGTTAAAATTGTATATTGTAGCTGTATAGTGTACCTAAATTATTAATGTAAAAACCGTTGTCGAATCGCTGTCGCATTTTTGTAGTGCGCCTATCTGCTGGAGCCTTTATACGTATAGGCGAAGTTACTGAGTGGTGTTGGGGAATCAACATGAAAACTATTATAATTCAATTTGAAGTGAAGCTAGGGATCTAATTTTAGAACAGTTTTCCCACCCTAACTTTGCAGGGATGACCTTATACCAATTGAGCACGCATGAGATATGCTCCAAAGAAGAGCTCTGCCAAGTATGGATGCCGTGCATACCCCACAACAACTTTTTGACTTGTTAGAAAGAACGTGGGCAGCCATTCCTCAAAGTGATTTTGAAGAACTGATTTTAAGCGGGCCAAATTGCTGTGATTGTGTGATTCGTGTCATTGGTGGAAACACAAATTATATTTTTTTTATCTTTACAATAATAATTTAAAAAAATCTTCATTAATGCCTTTTTTGTCATTTAATTGAGGACATTAACTTAGGTTTACTTTACACAATTCGAAATAAATGCAATTTTTCTTATTTTTTAAAATATAGATAAGTTGTGGGATAACTTAGACATGTGAATTAAAGTAAATAACCAGGCTGGAAGACTAGATTTGGTAAATATTAACTGTATAATTTTTATAGTTAAAAATGTACTTGATCCCTAGACACTTTTGATGTGTGTATGTCGCAGCCATCTGGTTGAATTCGCTATTCAATTGGACGCCTAGGCCCTTCATTAAATGCCGACATACAATTAAATGACTGAAGGACAGCCAGCCAAATCGTTGAACGCAACGTCACGCCAGATGGCTTTTTTTTTAGGCGCGTTAGGCATTTTTAAGACGGGAAAAATCTATTGAAATCGCGCGTCACCGTCACCGTCACCGACCGTCGTAGCACTCGTAGCGGATTGTTTTTTCTTATGAATTTAGATTTTATGGATCTTTCTAATTTAGATCTTATGGATCTTTCTACGGGATTATATAAAGGGAGCCAAGATTTTGGTTATTTCTGCGATTGGACTTACCGTTTTCGAAATATTTATGACTTTATATCTTAATAACCCCTCTCTCTCCCTTAATAACCTCCATCTTTCATAATTTTTCATTCAACTTGAAGTTTTGAATCACTTGGATGAGTTTTAGTCAGTCATCTTCAAAGGGCTGACTTTCAACACGCCAAGTTGTTAAACGTTGAGTGAGACTAGTAGTTAATTAACTATCGGCCTAGCCATTTAATTGAATGCCGACGTTTAATGAACGACCTAGGCGTCCAATTGAATAACAAATTTAACCAGATGGCCGCGACATGTATATGACCACGCATTTACGTCACACCCAGTAGATTACCTACACTATAGGATAGGCCACAAGAGGCAAACGGCGGAATATATCTCCTTTAACATAGGTATCTATATAACACTTACCAAATAATTAACATAGCTGGCAAATCCATTCAAACCCATATTCTTCAACTCATCCTGCTTCTTCACATCCAGTTCAGACATCAAAGGCGTTATATGCTTTTCTACGGCTTCACTCATTTCATTCATAAAGCCATACAATCTATGTTGGTAGTCCTTTGGATCCGTAATAAGTTCTGAAGAATCTTCTGGAATAGCTGTAGCTGGTTCAGCATAATCTGCCTGGTCATCAGATTGGGCAGCGCCAAGTGACTGCGAGTCTGGTCTTGCGTGAGCCTAGAAAAGGTAAATTTTGTGTTAAACTTGGAATGGATGCATCTTCAAACGAAACATGTTTGGAGTAAGATTTTTGAATCACTCTTACAAGAGGAAAATATAGTTATTAATTTTTATGTTTGTTCGATATGATTTCGAAGTTTTGAGAAAATACACGAACAAAAGCAATAAATCAGAAAGATTTAGTACAGAACATGGTAACAAGTGTTTCATGAAACATATGCTGAGCAAGATCCAGTAGCAAACAACAATTTTCGGCAATAAAGGGACTGCAACTAAAAGTTACCCGGGCCTGCGGACGGCGAGTAATGGGTAGCTCGCCGTCCGATCAGCACCAGGCCCGTGATTCGACGGCGCGTAGCGTTCCACGCGCGCCTCAAAGAGATGAGTGTCAGCCACCACTGACGGGGCCCATCGTGGCCGGTGCCTGCATGCCTAGGGGTAGCGGATAAATTCTGAAAATGAGTTACCGGACCCCTGGGCACTCAGGGCAGGGAATTAACAGCGGTGGGGTTTAGTCAGTAAGAGTCTGACATGCCCTCCTGCTCCACTCTAGAGCGGGAGATGTCATTCCATGATTTCCCACCCCACAAAAAAAAAACAATTAAAAGTTAGGTCACACACATACCTAGTACTTCTTGCTGGATAAGTTAATTCAGACATGATTCAAGCATTCAAAAATCTTGCTCCTTAACTACTTCAGGAACGTACCTCTCGACACCAAGAAGTAATAAGTACCTACCTACCTATGTCAGATTTATAGCCTAAATATACTAAGTTCTACTGTTTTGTTACAACAATGCTAATAATACGCAAAATTATACATTCATTCGGATGCCGTTATTCTATTTAATGGACCACGATTATCATATAAATGGAACATTGTATTAATCTATGCTATTCCTAAATTTAAGAGAGATGTATTAAATTAAACGACTACAGAATTACCTAGTTTTTATTTCATGTAATATATAGGCTATTCGTCAAACTTAATGGCGTATGGGAATACCACCGACTTCCAAATTGACAAATAAGTAGGTACCATACACCCACATAGCTTCCACACAGTTACAAAAAACATTAAACGGCCTAAATTATTGTCAACTTGACTGTATCTGCGTGCAGTTGCACTCGCGGCTAACTTCACACACGCCATTAAGTTTGACGAATACTATACCTATAGTGGATTTCAGAATACGCTAAAGGCTTAATCGACGACCATCGGTTGACCTTATACAGAAACCAGTACTCCTCGAGACAGCTCAAATTGTGTAGAGGCTCCTGTCTCTGAAGCCCTACCAACTGGTAGCCTGGACCCTACTCCTGACATCATATTTTTTAGAAATAGTTAAATCTACAAAACGATATGAGTTACAATGAATAAAATAAATAATGATAAGGCTTGAAATGATGATCGAATTAAAGTACCATAGTGAGTATATCAGTATATCCGAACCGAAGAAAACGGATCAACAATAGCCGAACTCAAAACCGAGTACGATACCACACCCAAAATACTCACAAAGTAAAATGCGGACGCGACTAACAATATCGAAAGGAACGACATCTTTGACTTACAAATACTAAAATAATACGCGAAGAAAAACCTTGTCACCCTTTATATAAATAGAGCTGCGGTTAATTTATTACCTTTGAGTGAATAAGAAATGTCACGTCTGAATGATAAGACTAATGTCTGAAGTATGGTCCGCCATTGTTTGTGGAAACTGGTGCATATGTTATCAGGGAACGCTCAGAAAACCATGGTTATGACGTAAGAAACTGTCGATAAAAAATGTTCTTTGTTTTAATTTTTAGAGACACTACATGAATACGGCCCTTTTTACTAGAGGGTGTGAAATCATCCGATGACTTCTCCCGCTCTGGGTGGAGCGGAAGGGCGTGTCAGTCTCTTACTGATTATAAGCCACCAGTGTTCCTTCAGTTGCCTTAGGTTTGCCGCGATGACACTTTGAAATACTCCCGAACCATTTATTCAAAATGATGCTTGTTTCTACTTCAAATTTTTTTACGCCTTGCTTGTTCTCCCGGTTTTGCTACCAAGACTTGTACCTACCACATAACCCGCGACCTGTACCTACCACAGGATCCACGACCTGTACCTACCACAAGACCCGCGACCTGTACCTACCCCAGGACCCGCAACCTGTACTTTCAACAGGACCCGCGACCTGTAGCTACCACAAGACCCCGACCTGTAGGTACCTACCACAGGACCCCGACCTGTACCTACCACAGGATCCGCGACCTGTACCACCTACCACAAGACCCACGACCTGTACCACCTACCACAAGACACACGACCTGTACCTCCTACCACAAGACCCCGACCTGTAGGTACCTACCACAGGACCCCGACCTGTACCTACCACAGGATCCGCGACCTGTATCACCTACCACAAGACCCACGACCTGTACCACTTACCACAAGACACATGACCTGTACCTCCTACCACAAGACCCCGACCTGTAGGTACCTACCACAGGACCCCGACCTATACCTACCACAGGACCCTTGATTTATTCCTCCATCGGAAGTGGCACTCAGTGACAGCGAAGCTATCTATCTGTGAAATTATTCACGAGAGATTATCATTTTTATAAACGTATCTTCATACAAAAAAAAAACGAGCAATTTTAATTATATTACTAGTTTAGGTAAAATACTTCTAAAATTATTATTGAGAAAGTAAATGTAACTTAAACAACTCAAAAATCTTTGAACGTTCACTGCTACCAGATCGAATTTCAATATTAACTCATATACGAGTATCTCCCCAACCACAAAATATGCAGTAACAAAAATATCCGGTCCATAATACCGCGGGCTCGGAGTTAGCAAAAACAATAACTCATCATGCAAAACACAGATTGTTTCACAACACAGATGGAAAAATATTTGTCACACTCCATATTACGAAAGTTGTTTTGAATTTGTCAAAACTGAGGCATTTGAGTCCATCACTGTGGGACAATAAACGCAAAACTCGACGCAGGGAATATTATTTTGAGTTGTGCTTTGCATTTATGAGTTTTTAACCGACTTCGAAAAAGGAGGAGGTTATCAATTCGGATGTTTATATATATATTTTTTTTTTTTTTTTTTTTTTTTTTTATGTATGTTCGGGCATAACTCCGTCATATATTGACGGATTTGCAAAATTCTTTTTTTGTTCGAAAGGGGTTTATGCCGAAATGGTCCCATTTAAATTTAAAAAAGATCTGATGATGGGTTTCGGAGACAGACAACGGAACTCTTCAAAAATTGACAGCAAATCAACCGCGATTGCTGCTATCGTATGTCTATGAATTGTTAAAACAGTTTAATGGGGAACCACAACTAAAAAGTGAAAAATAAAAAACTTTTTTACAAAAAAATAGAACCGACTTCCAAAAAAAGTGCAAAATAACTTTAATTTCGGAAGTCGGTGTCAAAAAACGAAGACACAAAACAGGAACACCGACTTCCGAAATTAAAGTAATTTTGCACTTTTTTTGGAAGTCGGTTCTATTTTTTTGTAAAAAAAATTTTTTATAGGTCAGTTTCGTTACTTCGTATTTTGCAAATTATTTACAAAATAGTTAAGTAGCTAAATTCCCTGCCAGAGTCTGTTTTCTAATAGCTACAATCTGGGGGTTTTTAAGTGAAGAGTGAATAGGTTACTTCTAGGCAAGCGTGCTCCATTATCGCTTACCATCAGGTGAGATAGTGGTCAAGCGCGAGCCTATTTGATTAATAAAAAATAATTAATAAATTGGGTTTGGGTTGAGGCTTTCTTGAGTCTTCGCTGGAGTCCAATCAAAGCAACGTGTCTATGCGACAACACTTTTTACTTATTTTCCTAAATTTTTCTACGGAAATATTAGCCGCCGAACAATTTCTATGAAAAAAAATTGAATATTTTCAAAAAACCCGACTGTACTGCATCTGACTGCTTGAAAAGTGACTTGTTTGGAATTGGAACTTTTTAGTTGTGTTTACAGTCGGGTTTTTTTTAATTTTTTTATTTTCTACATTTTAGTGCGTTTATTTTTTTGGAATCACCTCCTCGAACCTTTTATTTTGATAACCCCCCCTTAATATAGTTCGTTGACTTTAATTTTTTTCTTTTTCACAATATGGCGTCTGGTTGTCGCCATATTGTATTTTGATTACTGTCATGGGTTAAGAAGAGTAAGACGAATCAATTGACGTAAGAATGATCAAAATCGGCCCACGCGTTTGGTCTCTATAGTGCCACAAAGGAATAAACATACATACATAGGCTGATAAACACATTACCCTCCATTGCGTCGCGCCGTCGGGTAAAAATACCGTCGCATCGTTGACGCAAAGACGCGTTGCGTTTGTCTATGTCTATGGGGTTTTAATATTGACACTTATCACACCTAAAATGACGAATACTTCGACCACTGCATCGACACCAGTGTGATCAATCTCCCCATTAATCGGCTTTCCTTCAAACTACAAAGATACATAGAACCTTTACCATACTGCCCACTTGCCCAGACTACATTTTAACCTTACGTCTCTCTCAGACCACACGGATGGTGCGACATTGTTTCCCTCGGCTCTAGTTAGCCATTTTGCACCTTCTACCCTCTTAAGGTCGACATTTACCTGTTTAATACCTAATGAATAAAGTGTCAAGTGTTTAAGTTAGTATTTGTAGCTATATTTTATACATAAATTGAAACTGTGTACACAAGTACACAGTTTCAATTTATTTATGATGATAACGTCCAACAAAATAGGTACAGAAAAAAAATACAATGTAAGGATAAATAATATTATATTTAAAAAAAAACTAAGAAACACGCAAGTGCATTTTAGCTTCTCAGCAAACCCTTACATTTGATACCAATATCATGGGAATGCATAAAAAATAACTAATCCACCATCTTTGGGATTAAGCCATATATAGGGTGACTGGTAATTAGTGACCGATACTTAAACCAGTGATTGTACTTATACAAACAACTTTCCCAAAGAAAGATTTTATTTTCACTCATTCACTTTTATCACAATAACACTACAGCCCTATGAAATTCCCTATGAAGACCTATCAGCTGTTAGACGCGTGACGCCATTCTTTCTCTGGGAAAGTTGTTTGTTATCATAAGTACAATTACTGGTTTAAGTATCGGTCACTAATTACCAGTCACCCAAATAGATTAAGAATGACGTCATTAAACTAACCATGCAATCAAAAATCAAAAGTCATTTACTTACTCAAATTAGGCTGAGAGCCAGCACTTTTTGAACGTCAAAGTTCTGCATAGAGACAGTCCCCCAAACGACCCCCGTCACCACTTCCTAGTGTTTTAGCTGTAAAGAAAAAGTGGCGCAACAAACTCCCCAGCAACACATCTGTCTGTTAAATATGATTGTCAAACTAATCATGTATTCAAAATTTCAGCTCAATCGGTAACCGGGATGTGGGTCGATTTTTTTACATAGTTACAGGTGAAGCTAGTAAAAGCGTGTTAAAAAAATGAGTTATAAATATGTGAACTCCTTCGATTACAGGAGGCCACAGCATTATTGTGTGAATTTACAGCAATTTAAAAAAAATAGAATAGAATAGAATAATACTTTATTGTACACCAAAACAGTTAATAAACTTGTATAAATGAACTTAAATCCATGGGTACAATGGCGGTCTTATCGCTGACAGCGATATCTACCAGACAACCTTTGGATGGACTAAAAAATCTTAATTCAAAAAGGGGGTGGTTTGCGGTGTACTTCTAATTAACAAACTGAACATAAAAATTTTCAAGAGGTGTTAGAAAAAGCTTACAACTCACTGCCTCGTTCGTCTAGTCTACAAATGCAACTACTGAGCGGTCCGTGGTTCGATTTGTATAGGTGGGGCAAAGTTATTTTGGGGTTACTCATTAGCTCTATTTATTATTTATTTACTTAATACTTTATGCACATACAAGTACAGAGGCGGACTTAATGCCTCAGGCATTTTCTACCAGTCAACCTTTGGGTGATGCAGAGACAAATAGTGGTAGGTGCAATATAAAAAAAAACTGGTAACACATCGTCTGGATGTGTATCCGATAGATTAGGCTAATTCCCTATTTTAGGGGATTTGGACATAACTTGCGAAATGTGAATGTTCTTTAAATACACCTCTCTCTAACCCTTCGGGCAATACGGGCAAAATGGTTACATATAACTATGTAATTAAAAAAAAACTCAAATATGTTGGCAGTTTGATGCAGTTAGTGGTATTTTTTTAAGTTCAATCTCAGATTTAATTTTGAATAGCTTCAAACCTTTTATTATGATATCCCACAAAACCATGTCAAAAAAAACGATTAGGTACACTTACTGAATGGCGGCCGCCATGTTGATATTTTTTTTCAAAATTCTTATAGCCTATCTCACTTTATCTGTCAAGACCAATCTAATGATACGAGTACCTGATTTTTTTTAATCCTTCCGGCCGTTTACGTTAGAAAGTGTGACAAAAAAATAGACATACAAGCATACACCAACATAGGTACATACGTTCGGGGCAGTCAGATAAAATATTAAGCTAACAAGATTCAAAATTAAAGTTTATTTTCTGAAAGTGGACTCCTTTTCATTACAAAGGAAAGCTTTACAACCATTTAAACTGAGTTAGTTTTTCTCTAACAAACAATGTTAGTTTTTCATCCACAGTTGGCGTGTTGAGAACGTGACTCGGTGACATTCTCTAAACGGCGGCCATGATAGTCGGACACGTGATAAAGATAAACTCTTCATTATTCGTTATTACTTTACTTATCTCTACAGCTGTGAGCACGGGTATTTTGTGTTTTCTTTTGTTCAAAAATAATTATAAAATTGTATTAATTCTTCTAAACCTCATGGTAAATAATTCTTCTTGGATACTCATTTTATTTTAGTAGATTTGGTATTATTGCCTCTAGGACCACTTTGTCCACTAGGACCAAAAAACACATTGTAGGTGTAGTGTGTCTCTTTTAGTATGTAATATATTTTTTTATTTGTACATTTTTTAAACTGATATAAAATGAACAAGGGAAATAGTATCACAATGTTACATGAATAAGGGAATATGGGTGTACTGTAGATACTGTTGTGTCTAGGGTTTTATATTGTAGCTCAGGGGCGTGTATATGTCTCTGCCCAGGGGTCGCGGATATATTCGAAACAGGGTTACCGCGACCCTGAGCACTCAGGCAACTGAAGGTACAGGGGTGGATTTTAGTCAGTAAAAGTCTGACACGCCAAGCTCCACCCAGAGCGGGAGAAGTCATTGGATGATTTCCAAAACCCCCAAAAAAAAATTGGCGTGAATGTGTGTAAAATTGAGTGAAAAATTGCATTTCGAGATTTTAATTAATTGTTAATCAATGCGCTACAAGCTCATATTATACAGTAAATTACTTTATATGATGTTTCTAAGTAGGTACCTACCACAAAATTATTTTTTGTTTGAATTTCTTTTTTATGCTTTTTCTAAAATCAAGCTTTTTCAGTGTTTCAATTTCAAATGTCTGATAAAATGAAATGTGCCAGTTTTTAAATATTTTTTTAATCCTTATTATCAATTGACAACTCTAGATACTGAATCTAGTCATAAATCAATAGGTAACCCACTGGACCCTTTTTGCTTGGACGCCCACATGTATTTACTTTTAATGTTCTTACAATGAGGTATGTAATAAAGGAAACACGGGAACGCAATACTTAAGGTGGAAGCTCCAGGGTAGCCCGCGAAATTCAAATTGTCTTACGTTTTTGCAATTTGCAAGTCAGTGTCAGGTATCTTGGTCAAAATTTGATTCGCGGCCGTAACAAGTATGTGTCTATAGAATATTTTAATCACTAAAATCATCAATACATCTCTCTCAGTTTAGAATTGATGCCAAATGTCATGATTTCATGAAATACTTATATTTGGCATGAATTCTAACTGAGAGAGTTGTATTGATGATTTTAATGATTATAATTCTATAAATATACACTTGCTACGGCCGCGAATCAAATTTTGACCTAGATACAACCTGACACTGACCTGCAAATTGCAAAAAACGTAAGAAAATTTTAATTTTGCGGGCTACCCTGGAGCATCCACCTTAATAAATGTCATAAATTATAAAAAAATATCTTATTCCATTGACAACACACACCTAACTGACTTATGATAGTACAATTCTTTTCTTTTTAATTTTAAAACCTATTCTTTTGCATTACCCTTTAAAAGTATATTAGACCAACCAGCCTGCCTACTGATAAGCTCTGTATTTTCAAGTGACCTCCTTGACGTCACAATACCATCTCCTCTGCCCAACCCTAAGGGAAATACATGCTTCATGTTACGTTATCATCATATTACTTTCTAATAAGAAAAAACTTAAGAAAAACCAGCTGATCCAGTGTTTGTGAAGCACTTCAATTACGAAGGAATGCTGTTTTTTTAATAAAGAAAACACAACTTCAACAAGATCCAATATTAAACTGCAGATTAAAAACCTAATTGTAAACAATTGCCAAGTTAATTGAAACAAGCAAATGAAGGAAAAAACAATCAAGTCTAAATGGGACTCGTCCAAAACTGTCCAATGGTATAAAATTATTTGCCTTTTTTGGAAATGACTGTAAACCGCAACGGAAAAATAAAAATAAATGAGGCTTTTTATTAACCTACGAGTTTTAATATAACTTTTTTTGTGAAATTGAGATGGATTACATTCATTTTAATTTAACTTTGTTTATAAAATCTGGTAAGGCAAAGCTGTAAGGAAGACATAACTTGAAGCCTCATTGAAACACATCAAACATATCTCCTTGTGGTCTGTCCCTCATGTCTGAGAATCGTGTTCAGCATCAGGGTTGCATCTAGAGCGGATGATTTGTTTGCACCGGTTTCTGTCCAGCGCGTCTTTTACGACCGTATACAGCATGTAACAAAAACCCTGTCCGATCCTGAAGGGTATTATTTGGTATCGTACTGCATACACATAACATAATCATTTAATGGATACGAGATAATTATTTTTCCCCAATGAAAATATTAATTTAAAAAAAAGAAAAACTTATCAAAGGCAACACTGAGCGCTCGACAAAGTTCACCTACTGTTTCGTTTTAAAGATGCCGCCTGAGCGAGACAGAGTGCCTACAGCGCGGCTAGTGCAGGGCGGTATCGTTTGAAATAAAAATAGATAAAAATTAAAAGGTTACGCCGGCCGGTGGAGTGTTGTCTTTTTATGAAAATTTGCCATATTTAGTGTTAAATTTCGCATATTTTATAGAAATAAAAAATCTATAACTTTTGGTTTTTATGAGTTACATTTTTTTACAACTTTTTCTAGAACGTAGTTATTATGTTAAACCAGGAATTCGCCTTTATTGGATCGGGCAGGTATTTTGTTACATGCTGTAGAATTTAGAGAAGAACGAGACTTTCACTTGATCCGTCTATCTTGTTGGTAACCGGCCGCGCGATCTTTTCCTTCGGTGTTCCCAACCACAATCAGTTTTTCCAGATGTTCGTTACCTCTGCGCATCGTGTGGCTGAAATATGAAAAAAGACAGACATACTCGTAGATCTAATACAATAAGGTCCACAACATAAACACAATGAATTAACTGCTGAACACCCAATAGTATAACCGTGAAGCATAGCCATACACTTATCTTAAGCTCCAGGTACTAAACTCCCACCCTAGGACCTCCACATAAACACAAGACCGCCACTCGTATGACTAAAGAATTATACACATCAGTCTATGTTCCAGACACTGACAACTATCTTAGGAAGACATTTATCAAACACAATCACACCAGCGCAGCAAAACTGAATTAACTCACAAGAGAACCATATCCAAACGGAGTTTCTCAATATTTTTTTTTTCTCTATTAGGAAATCATCCTATGACTTCTCCCGCTCTGCGTGGAGCGGGAGGGCGTGTCAGAGTCTTACTGACTAAAACCCACCCCTGTTCCTTCCTTACCTGAGTGTCCAGAGGCGCGGTAACTCTATTTCGAATTTATCCGCTACCCCTTGGAATAAAACGGTTTAAACCCGACTATTAGCACGAGATTTGACGCCGCAGTCCAAAGCCTACAAAGCCCAAAATAACTAGTAAATAGGGCCTAACATAGATTCACATTTACTTGTACCGTCAACACTGATAGCCCACGTCTCCTTTATTAAATTAAACCCTCTTAATATTTCAGCAGGGTCTCTATTTACTTAGGATGCCAAGTTATGCTCTTATCTCCCAGTATATAATGCGGCACTGAGATTATATGAAAGCACTTTCCGAGGGTAGTTTTCCGAGAAAATCTCCTGTTACATGGATTTTTTTGCTGACCGTGTTGATTAAAGGAGTGTAGACTACTAACAGCTCATTTAGTGTTGGTACTTTTCTTGGTTAATTACCTGTTCTAGGCAACGTTATGAATTTTCTATTTTAATGCTGGCATTTCAGAGACGTTTTTAACACACTTATGTCAACTTCACTTGTAACTAACTATATAAACAAATCTTAGAAGTTAAATTTAGGCCCCATCCCTTTCGTTTCTGATTAAGCTAACATTTTGCGTACGTTAGCTAAGTGACGTCATTCTAAATCCAATATGGCGAACTCCAAAGATGGCGGACTAGTTATTTTGTACGCATTCCCATGATATGGATATCAAATGAAAGGGTTTGTTGAGAAAAACAAGAAAAATCATAAAATAAAGTGTGTTTTTAGGGTTTCGTACCTGAAGTGTGTCCGTCTGTCCATCGTCTGTCACACAGATTTTACAGCCAAACGGTTGGAACTGTGGTCTTCAAATTTTCACAGTATAAGCATCTAGTTAACCCAAAGCCAATAAAAATAGTCAAAAATACATTTGGTACGGAACCCTAAATGTGCGAAGTCCGACTCGTACTTGGCCGGTTTTTTTTAAACTACAGATTTCTTTTTTAATTAAATGATTCGTTATTCTAGAAAAGCTTACCATGAGCTTGTTTTAAAATAGCAACCAAGAGATGTATAAGAGTCCTTTGAGCCATGTGGAAAGCATAATAAAAACGTGTATATTTCTGCTAAATTATGACATTCTTTCTTAAACATTTTAGTACCGGCTTTTTATAAAACTAGCTATCCAAATGTTTAGTTTAAATACTGATTCAGGGATTATAACTTAAAATTCTTCATATAAAGATTTTTAATTAAGACCCCTCTATGTAGTTATAATTCCTTTTTTTCCTGTGTACCCTTGGCTGTTCCATTGATGGTACATCGAAAGATCAATTTTAACCGCTGTACCCTTGGTCGTGAAACCCGATCAAATTAAATGAACAGGGGGTCTACTACGAAGTGTTTTTACGAAGTATCGTCTGAATGTTCGGACATATTTGTGTGAAGTTTTAAAGTGAATGCCATACCTACCTACCTACCTGTGTGTAGGTACAGTTTGTACTCAATGAATCTTTCTTGAAAAACAAAGGACAACCGCATCAAAATCTATTGACAAAACGTTATCTTTACACATAATACACCGTACGCAACCAAAAGCCCAGGGTTGTCCCGATCGAAGCTAATAGGTATGTTAGGCAACGAGCCACGTATTCAATATTGAAAGAGCGGCGGGCGCAGCATCATGAAACACTCATTTGTTGTCATCACCAACCCTGGAATAGGCTCTACGTGTTACTTACACTTGAATTGTGGTGTGGTTTAGTTTGGCTTGGACGGAAAGTGTTTTTATTTGGATAGGTATAGAAAAAGACTGTAGATTAGTCTCACTAATTCGGGACTTCAGAACCCCGGCACATCCATTAGTCCGGCACCCTCCGCCCGAGCCTACCCCGCCGCTTCCTAATATTTATTTATTTATTTTATTTGGGAAAAAACAAACAATTGTACAATGTATGTTACAGTCAAATATGGTAGGTATGACATATGGGTAAATATGTATATACCCAGTTGTGGATTGTAATCCACAACGTTTCCACAGATTACTTTAGTAGGTACATTATTAATAAGGTAGACAATTACAATTACACTTAAATACTATCTTTAAACATTTAGCTTAGGTACTAATCAAATTTTATCTTGTATTTAACCGTCGCATAAACTATCAATATTTTTTTCTTAAAAATGCTTTGAGACAGAAAGAATATATCCAAATGATAAAAGTGGCTATTATACATTTTTACTAGTTGACGGAGTGGAGCCCGCTCACCAGCATTTGTTCGGCTAGTAGTCATTGCAAAAAGCGGGTAAGCACGAACTTCCCGTCTTATTACAGTTCTCACAACATAGTACATACTATTAATTAGTTCGATACAGTTAAACTTATTATTAACCAATTCGTAAAGCATCATGGTTTGAAGTAGTAGGCGTCTTGATTGCAAAGTGAGCAATTTAAACTTTCCTAGTGACTCGACGCAAGATGCATATGAGATTACATTTATACTGCATATAAATGTAATATGATACCTTATCAAATTAGAACATTCTATAGTGCTTATTTTTAATTATCTTGATTTTTTCTATACAATCTAGTAATCCCATTATTCGAATAATCCACCCCTTAGTTTTTAGGATTTCGTACCCGAAGGGTCCAAACGGAGCACAATTGCTGTCACTCACGTATCCGCCTGTCCGTCGTCTGTCACACAGGTTTTACAGCCAAACGGTTGGAGCTACAGTCTCCAATTTTTTACAGTATAAGCATCTTGTTCACCCAAAGTCATACAAATAGTCAAAAATACGAGTATATGTTTTTTACGGAATTCTAAATGTGTGAAGTTCGAAACGCACTTGACGGTTTTTTAACCGACTTTCGAAAAAGGAGGAGGTTCTATGTTCGACTGTATGTATGTTTTTTTCGATGTCAACCGACTTCCAAAAAAAAAATACACTAAAAATTTAAAAATAACTTTAATTTCGGAAGTCGGTGTCAAATATCGAAGAAATAAAATACAAACACCGACTTCCGAAATTAAAGTTATTTTTAAATTTTTAGTGTATTTTTTTTTTGGAAGTCGGTTGTTTTTTTTTTGTAAAAAAGTTTTTTATTAACTCTTCCGGAATAATGAGCCTTTTCTTGTGACTGTCAGTGTGATTTTTTGTTGAGTGTTTTTATTATATACTATTCATGCAAATATTGTATAACTACATAAAATAACTCTCTCATTTGTTTTGTGAGTCTTACAAGCAGATCAAGAGAGAGCAGACAAAATGAAAAAAAAAATTGAGTATGTTCACGTCAATATACCACCCATACATAGTACTCGTAACTTATCTACATTTAAAATGAAACATTGAAAATAATATTCTTTATCTTAAGTACCTATCCAACAGAGCAATGGCCACTATAATTAGAGCACTACAAAACATTTGTAACCCTGGATATAAGTCCCTCTTCCCATTAAATACCTACATGGTGTAACAGAAAATCTACTGGCTTTTACGCTTCAACAGTAAAAGAGACTTTCCCACCGCTATTTATCTCCAAAGAAGAAATTACGGTAACAATGCATATTTATGAAGGAAAACCCTCATTTATTTCAATTTTGCCTCGAACACAATGTTGATGTATGTAAAATATAAAATGGTACAAGTTTCATCGTTAACTGGGACCATTTTAAAACGGAACGAAGTACCCTTTGGCAATTATAATTAATTTCCATTTCAGAGGAGCTTAATTGATTAAGCAGTTAAGGCCACCGTTTTTTCAATTATGAAGTTAACTTCTTCGTTGAGGATGATCAAAAATATTTTTATGTTTTCAGATTTTAGCGATAGTATGAAATTTGTGACCCGGTAGGATTTTTATGCGAAAAACGTTATGTTTTGTTCGATGACATAGAAAAGCGAAACGAGCTCGTAAATTTATTACGAGCTCGCTTCGCTCGCTCTTGCGTTCCAAATTCTATCGATTCTGATTAACTGCATAATACATAAGAGATACTCGCTCTAGTTTAAAGTTGGGGTTTACTTAGAAAATTACCATGATATCATAAGATACTATATCAAAGAACTCTCCTTTTTAGCCAGCTGCGCGACGCAAAGGAGGGTAATGTGTTTATCAGCCTATGTATGTACGTAGGTATGTGTGTATGTATGTTTGTTCCTTTGTGGCACTATAGAGACCAAACGCGTGGGCCAATTTTAATCATTCTTACGTCAATAGATTCGTCTTAATCTTGTGAGTGCTACGAAAGACATGGCAGTAATCAAAATACAATATGGCGACAACCAGACGCCATATTGTGAAAAAGAAAAAAAAATAAGTTGACGAACTATAATAAGTGGGGTATCAAAATAAAGGGTTCGAGGAGGCGATTCCAAAAATATAACTCACTAAAATGTAGAAAATAAAAAATTGAAAATTTTCGTAAAACCCGACTGTGTCACTTTTAAAGCAGTCTGATGCAGTTGGTGGCATAAAATCAATAATTGAACTAAAATAACTGCCACCAACTGCATCAGACTGCTTGAAAAATAAACTTGTTTGGAACTTTTTTGTTGTTTTTTACAGTCGGGTTTTTTTAAAATATTCATTTTTTTTATTATTTATGCGCTGCATTTAGCCTGGGGCGCTAAATCTTTAAAAACTGATATTTAATTTTTAGTAGGTGTGGATTTTTTTCTCGCACCTATTATAATTATCAAAATTAAATGAAGATGAGCTGAGCACTCGCGGGATTTTTTTTCTCTGTTGATATGTATTATTATGCATGCAGCTAGTAGAAATTCAACTCTATTATTTTCGAAACCAGTCACTAGAGTTAGCGTAGAAAATTAAATAATTATGGTGATATTGCACATGCCAGATTTTGAACATACACGCTTGAGTTAAATGTTCATAAGCCTCCAAGGCATCAAGACTTACTTTATTAAAGCTTGTTACACATTTACGTAAGATGTTGTAAAGTTCAAAGGCTTGTCCGTCATCTCTACTTAACCTTATGAACATCTAGGTGGACAGCTTATGTCAGTTCTCAGCTTCTTTAGACGAGAGTTTTATATATAGGTAAATACAAGTTACTTAAACATCACCTACAGATATTATAAAGCCAAACAAAATGCTATAAATAAATATCCATAATATGAAAATTTATTTTTATTGGGTGGCAAATCATCAAATAACTTCTCCCGACGGGACGGGACGGAGAGGGCGTGTCAGACTATTACTAACTAAAACCCACCCATGTTACCTAATTTACCCACATTAGGTTAGCTAATTACCACTAGAACGTGATTAGATGTACAAACAAAGCAACAAAATATCCAATACTTGAAAACAAACACACACACACACAACATGATCATAAGTACCTCATCCTCATAACGCTACTGACACAACATGGAAGAAACAAAACATGTTAAAAGAAACTATGCTAAAGTAGGTACAGTTCAGACGGTATGAGACATAAAATTCCAGCAGAGTTTTCTTTCAAGAAAATTGAATATTCATGTCGGGAGATGAGAACTATCGTTCATACAGGCGCTCGTTTTAAATCGTTATACCGAAGCTCAATGTTTTAAATTTTAAAGTTTCAGCTCTACTAAGTCATTCATAAGGCTTTGAATATATTTCGGCACATTTATTAGGCGTCTGTTTTAATCCCAGAATATTGATAAGACCAGTTAGTTCTACTTTAAAATCGGCCAAGTGCGTGTCAGACTTCGAACATTTAGGGTTCTGTACCAAATGTATTTTTACCCAACTTCGCAAAAAGGAGGAGGTTCTATGTTTTACTGTTTTTTTTTTATATATGTCCACCGATATCTCTGTCAGTTGTGGACTGATTTTCAAAATTCTTTTTTTATCCGATAGAGTCGGAAGTCACTGTTTTTATTTTATTTGTTGGTTAATTGACACCGACTTCCGAAATTAAAGTTATTTTTAAATTTTAAGTGTATTTTCTTTTTTGGAAGTCGGTTGCATTTTTTGTAAAAAAGTTTTGTTGACTATTTGTATGGCTTTGGGTCAACAAGAGGTTTATACTGTGAAAATTTGAAGACTGTAGCTCCAACCGTTTGGCTGTCAAACCTGTGTGACAGACGATGGACAGACGGACACGTGAGTGACAGCAATAGGGCTCCGTTTGGACGTTTCGAGTACGGAACCTTAAAAAGTGTTTTGGAAACTCTAAGAACACTAATTATTTATTTACAAAACACTCGGGCAATTTGAATTCTGTGCTAAAGATAAAGTTTCAAATGAGTTTAAATCTATTCTACTTTAATTTAAAACTCAGTGAAATGTTAAGAGAAAGTAATTGAATAGAGGTCGCCAGAAGACTGAACTTGAAGATTTTTGGAATAATTCTATTTTGTGTTCTATTTTACAGAGATAATGGAAAACTACATTAAGATCAGGCTTATTGGGTAAAGATTAGGCAATAGAGTAGTTACAGGAAGTTGTTTTATTATCTGACAGTAAAATAACAAAGATACCTACATAACAAATTGACGGCACGGTTGGTGCAGTGGTTGAGCGTTCGGCTGCTGCGCTGCGTGTCGCGGGTTCGATCCCCGCACGGAACAAATATTTGTATGACCTGCAGATAGTTGTTCCGGGTCTGGGTGTCTTGTGTATGTGAATTTACATGTTTGTGAACGCACCCACGATACCGGAATATTCCTAGTGTGGGGCAACGTTTTTTTTTTAAATAAAAAAAATAAATAAAAAAAAACTTTCTAAGCTAGACACGACCTCACAAGTACTCTGGAGGATGAAAAACATACTTTGTTTCCCACTACTGGGCAAAGACCACTCCTTTTTGCTTCCAAACCTCTTTGGGCGATTTCTGACCAAGTTTGCCCCGCAAACATTATCAGATCGTCACACAACCTTCGCCCCAGTCGACCGCGACGACGTTGTCCTCTCTCTGGCGTCTAATATGTGACGATCTTTGCCAAACTATCCAGGTTCATTCTTTCAACGTGCCCACTCCACAAAAAAACCTATCAATAGCAACCTATCTACCTAGCAATAGGTATTCATTTTCAAATCAATTGAAGAAGGTAATAAAAATCTACTCCATTGTGAGTGTTTTTTTTTTCAAGCTTGATTTATGTCCCATTGCTGGGCAAAGCCTCCCCTATCTCTTTCTAAACCTCTCTATCTTGTTTGATCTCTATCTATCTGGTACTTTGGTTTCCGCACTCAGTCCATGGTGGACCATTGTACTCTAACCTCCAAAGATTAGCCTCCCAGTTTATTCAGGGCCTATGAGGGAGGGAATTCAGTGATCCTAAGGTCCGTATGCATATATCGGCGAAACTCGTGCACTCAAAGAAACGTGCGCGACCATTTTCTCCGTCTCCATGCCTGCTCTGCACAGGGGACTGTGCATTATGCCTATTTACCAATGACAATGGGTCAAATCCTTATCGTGTCACTCGTCTCGTCTGTGATTGGACGATTTCTGCACATCTCCGCTCCGGTCCATCCAGCTTCGCTTAAGTGGAAATGCACCCTTATGGCCAGAGAGTTTGAAAACATTAATATCAAGAGTAAAAAAAAAAATTTTAAATTAGGTCTGTGTGGTTTAGAAAAGCCATTTTCCATTGGTGCATATCGTTTTACGATAAGCATATTACAAAGGTCTATTTATATTGGTCCTTTTATCAACATAGCTCAAAGATCACGGAACAGCGAATCCCCTTAGCCCTTTACCGAGTAAATGAATCATAACATAAAATCAATACGATACAAGCAGAAAATTTTCCAATGCAATTAGCGTTGCATCGATACGAAAGTGGCTCTACTTGAACAAATTGTCGATACGGTACGAAAGGTGCTCAATTAACTCCAAGTCATACACAGGTGTTTGATTTTAAAACTGAGTTTAATTTTTTATTTTCGAGCGAAGTTACATTTGCTCTCGGAAAATGGTCTGTTGGAATGGAATGTGTTCATTATGATTACGTTGTTTTGAGCCGTGCGTATTTGAGGGCGTTTTTTTTTTAATGTAACTTTTATAAGACTCTTTTTTATAATTTTTTCGATCATTGCCAAAAAATATAACTTACATTAAAAGGGTGAAGGACTGCCGACAGAAGTTAAAACCTGAAACTTTGGAATAACATTATTTATATTCTTATCAATTATGGTAGGTATCTAGGAATAATAAAAAATCATCATTTAAAATTTAACATTAGTCTTATTTTCTGATTTTATAATTAGACAGGCCGCTGCACGTCGACAGTCTGGCGCAACACGTCCTAGTGACGTGTTGCGCACGTCGGTGTCGCGAACCCATAAATTGTGGCCCTACCAAAAACCACTCAACGCGGCTAAAGAAGTTTTCACTTCAAAAATATTTGTTTGTAAAAGACAATCTCTGGAAGATGCTGATCTGATTACGAGAATTCTTTTACTGATAGAAAGCTACATTAGAAATGGCTGTAATATATTTATTTTTTAGAGAAATACACTGTTCCTGCGGGCAAAGCCACGAGGATAAGAATTGCTTATATAAAGAAAATCTTTAAAAAAAATCTATTGAAACCATTGTAATACTTAGGATTTTCAAAAACATACTGATTTAATTAATTAAACATGTTTCACTATATATCGTAAATCTCAGCGCACCTAAGTTTGTCACGGAAGAGGTATCGTGTCGTAATCTGGAGAGCATCGTGCAAACAAAGTTGAAGTGTCTCGAACTCCACAGTCTCGACCATAGAGTATGGAAACGCCACGCCGACTAGAGACGCCATTGAGTTGCCATGCAATTGCACTGAGCACAAGCTTCAGCTTGTCTGTCATAGAAAAGAGATTATAACAGATTTGCGTGGTCATATTTTAAATAATGTTTCTGCTCATAGAAATGACAAACTTTCTTCACAACACAAAGCCGTTAACTACGCATACTGTACGTCTAACAAAGTAGCTTTGCGCAAAAAGTATTGCTGGGAAACGACTTTCATTTTTAGGTATTCAAAAAAAGTATTTTTTATTGCGCGCAATGTAACGCGAACCCAGGCAAGTAGAGTCCCCGTCTCTTCGCTCTAAGCCACGTAGGTACTTTTCGGATACGTTTGATATTTTTGTTTTACTCAAATGCGTAATTTCGAAAAAAAATATCGCAAATTCAGATAATGTTTGTTTGGAAAAAAGTTTAATAATAAACACTTGGAATTCATTTTCGTAAAAGAGTAAAAAAAAATTGCGACTTTGACCTTCAATATCTCCAGAACCAGTGGATTCCCAGGTATGGTCTACTGGGAAAAAAATATTCAAATAACGTGTAGAATATGTGGCTTTCGGCTTCGGAAACTGTCGTTTTACACCCGACATAGGTAACACCGAAAAAAAATTTGGACTGACCAATTGACCACACCATTTCATTTTGATCAACTGATGATATTTTAGTACGGTAGGGCCAACATTCTTTTGAAAGAAAAGAAAGAAAGAAAATACGTTTATTTACTAACTTTTGGGAATTGAGAAATTTCTGCTTTCTTGAAGAAAGTTATTCATTTCCAAGGACAGAAGCAGTATCTAAAATATGACCCCTCATTTCCGTTACACCCTGTATATAAAAGAACTCACTAACACTCTTGGGGAGCTCACGACTGTCATAAAAAAACTTTTTTACAAAAAAAAACAACCGACTTCCAAAAAAGAAAATACACTCAAAATTTAAAAATTAGTCATTTCGGCAGTCAGTGTTTGTATTTTATTTCTTCGTTATTTGACATCGACTTCCGAAAATAAAGTTATTTTTAAATTTTTAGTGTATTTTCTTTTTGGAAGTCGGTGGTATTTATTGTAAAAAAGTTTTTTATTTTTCACTTTTTAGTTGTTATACCCCAGAACTAAAAACCCCAATAACATGGAACGTGTAATTTAAATACTCGTAATTGGAGGAAACCAAAACGTCATCTATGTATACTTATTTTTCGTTTTTGTTCAGTTTTTCAAAAAGCGCGGTTCAATTTCGATAAAATTTATATGTGTCCACCTCGGGAGTATATTCTTTCGGATAAAAAAAGAATTTTGAAAATCGGTCCACAACTGACAGAGAAATTGGTGGACATACATAAAATAAAAACATACATACAGTCGAACATAGAACCTCCTCATTTTTTCGAAGTCGTTTAAAAAGTGGCAGGCGTCGATCTTGACCAGACCCGAGTCGACGATGCGTAGTGTTCCACGTGTGCCTCAAAGAGATGTCAGCAAGCAGTGACGGGGCTCGCTAGGGCCGATGCCTGCCAGGGTCGTGTTAGTGATCGAAGGAGTCACCGTGGGCCTGGTACAGCCAACTGAAGGAACATGGGTGAACAGGAGTTGTGGATAAATTCGAAACAGAGTTACCGCGCCCCTGGGCATTCAGGGCAGAGAAGCAACAGGGGTGGGTTTTAGTGAGTAAGAGTCTGACACGCCGTCCTGCATCACCCAGAGTGGGAGAAGTTATTTGATGATATCCCACCCAATAAAAAAGGGGTCGGCCTTCAAGGTTAAGCAACGCTTGCCGATACCGATCTGGGTTTGGTGGCCATCCATTATAAGTCAAGACTCTACCGTGCCTCGGAAAGTACGTTAATCTGTTGGGTCCAGCTGTCATTTATAGATCTTTGACAGCTGTTACGGTAGTCAGAAGTCATAGTATCAGACATCTTGCCAATGTGCAAGTGTTATCCAGTTACTGAGTTGCGGAGATCAGATAGGCAGTTAGGGTAAGGCTGGACTTTGAAATCTCGGACGCTTAGCTTGGGGATTTTTATTCGGAAATTAAAAGAACGTGGCATCGTGCCGTTTTTTATTGGTTTGACGAAGCAAAAAATAGGTATCCTATACTTTTTGATAATCTAACTGGTGGACTACAAAGATTTCTTTTATACCCAGGGTTCATCCCTATTGTAACAGACCGTCAATATCTGTGAAAGCACGTTTCATTTATTAGGAAGTATTGATTCCGTCTGCAGCAGTGCCACCAAGATGCCTCGACGCTCTGTGGTCTTGACACAGCACACAGGTGTATTTGTGTTCCGTTATGTCACTACTTGTCTCAACGCTGTGTTGCTCGCAAGGTGATCCTTTAGTTAGTCTATGTACGAGTATTGAGGAACGAAGATTTTTATATTTGATCCGGAAATTAAAAGAACGTGCCATCGTGCCAGTATCCCTCGCTGGGTTACACAGACCTTATAGTTCACCCACATTTCTCCTGACATGTTTTCGCCTGCCCGAGTTTGTTTCCTGTTAGCTACAACCTGGAGGTCTTTAACTACAGACTGAAGAGGTTACTCTGAGGCCTCTCTGGATCTTCTTACTTCATACTTGAGTAATAGGATTCAGAGAGTTGATGTGAACGGCAAAAGGTCTTCCGGGTCTGTAGTCAGAATGGGGGTTCCTCAAGGCTCAATTCTGGGTCCTTTTTTTTTTTTTTTTTTTTTTTTTTTTTTGTTTCTAATCTATATCAACGACTTGCCTTACCTCATAAAGGATAAACATGATATAGTGCTGTTTGCAGATGACACTTCACTTTTATTTAAACTCAAACGTCAGCAGGTGGTTGTTGATAATGTAAATAATGCTCTTTCAACTGTAGTTAACTGGTTTAATGTCAATAATCTTCTCCTTAACGAGAAAAAAACAAAATGCATAAAGTTCACATTACCCAATGTAATACAAGTGAACACTAGTGTGTCAATAAAGGGTGAAGAGTTGAAGCCCGAGGATTCCACAGTGTTCTTAGGTTTAACTTTGGATGCGCAGCTTCAGTGGAGCCCCCATATAGATAAACTGTCCAAAAAACTTAGCTCTGCAGCATACGCCGTAAGGAAAATTCGTGGTTTAACTGATTTAGAGACAGCTCGTTTAGTATACTTTAGTTATTTTCATAGTGTGATGTCGTACGGCATTCTGTTGTGGGGAAATGCCGCCGATATTCAGACAATTTTTGTTTTACAGAAAAGGGCTATTCGTGCAATTTATAAATTAAGTCCCAGACACTCCCTCAGAGACAAATTTAAAGAGATTAATATTATGACTGTTCCCTCTCAATATATTTATGAGAATCTCATGTATGCACATAAAAATATTAATCTGTTTAAAAGATACAGTGATATCCATAGCATAAATACTAGGAACAAACACAAATTTATTGTACCAAAAACCAGGCTCAAGAAAAAAAATAGGTGGTTCGTTTAGATGTCAATGTATACGTTTCTATAATAAACTTCCTAGCCAAATTCAAGAACTAAGCATAAATAAATTTAAATCATTTATTAAACGTAAGCTATGCCAGAAAGCTTTTTACACAATTAATGACTTTCTTGAGGACAAAAAGGCGTGGGATTGAGCTGCTTCAATGATATACATGAGCCATTGTTTTCATATGTACTACTTACTGATGAAAAATTTTTTATATATATATTTTTTTTTTAATATTCGTTTTGACATGAATACTTGTATAGTATTGTATTATATTTTTTATTTTATTTTTTTATTGACATTTTATTATTATTATTTTTTTTTTTTTTTGACTTGAATACTTTGTTAAGTATTATATTTATTTTTATTTTTTTGATTGACATATTATGATTACTATTTTGTTTGACACAAATATTTACTTTGTAAAGTATTATATTTTTTTTTTTTTTTGATTACTTAATTATTGTAAATGTGAGGACTATGTGGGTTATTATTATTATTTTCTCCTCCTTTTTACAGTAATTTTCAACGTTGTCTGACAGTTTGAGTACTTTTGCGGCCTACCCAAATGTCTTTTCTTTGGTATTGTTCGTCATGTCATTGAGCTCCTTAGTGGTTTTTAAGTTGAGCTATTCGACTATTGACAAATGCTTGCACTGACTGGACAGGTCCACTCAAATATGTTTGGTTCTTTCTTCAAAAGACCACTACAGACACTAAGCTGCATGGTCCTCATATAGAATAATATAGAATAATGTGAATGCGAGAACTATGTATGTCGTTATATTCATGTAGATTTTATGATTGTCTGGCAGTTTGAGTATTTTTTGCGGCCTACTCAAATGTCCTTACTTTGGTATTGTTCGTCGGTTCGTTGAGCACCTCAGAGTTCTGAGTTGAGCTTCGCGATGACTGACAAATGCTTGCACTGTCTGGACAGGTCCACTCGAATTCGTGTGTTGCTTTCTTCATAAAGCTCATCCCAGACATAAACGTACATGGTTCTCATATGATCTAACCAGTCCACATTGTATGGATTTGAACACTAAAAGAGACTTTGACCTCTGAGTTTGTTTCGGTGTTTCTTCTCAGGGTAGTCAGCTAGGAAACACCGGCCTCATCTAGCTTAAACTGACAAAAAACATTGACGTGTAAAAGTGTTCCTTGTAACCTATTTACTGAATAAACATCATTTATCATTTATCATTATCATTTACTTTTTGGTAAGCATGCTTCATTGTCGATTACATCATCGCTTATCGCGGGTGAGATAGAGTGGTCAAACGCTTAAAAAGTCTCATGTAATAGAGGACCAGCTTATTGCCGACTAATCTAATCAACTGGATACACCACAGATACTAGGCTGCAAATTAAGAGAGCCTTAGCACTTATCAGATATAATGGTGCCGATACTCTTGTTCAATAACTAAACTAAAATTAGAGAATTGCTATCTTTTACTAAAACGCAGTTCCTGGCGCTTTACCGTAAGAGAACTCTTTTCTCTAAGCAGCATTTGCTGTGTTCCGTTTTTTGTGCTCACATAGTAACAGTCATATTTATTTTGAAGTTATACTTCTTTCGGCGCGTTAGGAAAAAATGATGAGAGTAAATTTTAACGATGCGCGCGCACACGTCACTAAAAAACCGACACCCTGCAGTTAGCTAGAACAGACACCCTGAAGTCAGCTATAGTCTGTGGTTCATGAAGAATGATTGTTTTCCTTTTGTAAAGTTTGTGACACTTTAGTTTTTATCTTGTTACGCCAAAGAAATATAACATCTTACGTGCGTACATAAGTACACACACACTTTTTTTTAATAGGCGGAAAACGCATTTGCAGAGACTCTGTCAGATATCCATATACGGCAGTAACCATCATGTTTGCCACCATTTGAGCATTATCAGTTATCATCACACTCATCCATCACACTCATCCATCTAAACACTATCTGAATAAATACTCTTTCGTAACTACTTTCAAGATATATTAACAGAAATCTAAAATAGATTTCTAGAATATTAAAAACTGTCAAGTATAGGAAATTATGTGGCAAATCTCTTGAGATCGAAAGCCATCGTGTCGTGATCCTCAAGAGAATCGATACAAATATGCTGAGGTGTCTCGACACACGTGTGTTTGTGTTCCATTATTGCACGATAGGCGAGATAAGTCATATTGGTTTTACAGCGCAGCTTGATCTTATCTAGGTTCCCGCTATTTTTTATTTTTATTCTATCTACTAACCTTTTGATAACTCAATAGCAAAGTTTCTGAAACATGTTAATATCGGTGCAAATAACGATCCAAACTAATACCTTTGTTTCAGAAAGTTTGAACACCATTTGCCGATTCCATTTAGTTCAAACCAAACGGTGTTACCACCGAACATTTTTTCGGCGCTGCAGCGGCTGTCAAACTTTTGCATAACATTTAATTTTGCACAGTATTTTCGTTTAGTTCACAGATAGTGACGCCGTCAACGTTGCCTTGCTATATTGAAAAAGTAATGAAAAACTCTCGCGGCTCCATACTCTGGGCGTTATTGAAAAACTATTTTTATTTGAAGCGAGAAATTTCTAGAAACTCGCAATGTCTCTTGGGTAGCAAAAATTGTTTACTTCGGTCCTGATTTCATACTGTTAGGATAAATATTTTATCATAAAAGCGTTCCCCGGCAACGACCAATAGGGACGGGGGAATTATGGAAAAGTCGTGTTTTAAAGTTTCGTCACTCACTGAAAGTTGATATCGTTGATCCTGTCTGGACTGAATAAAATTCTTTATGCACACAGAAATTGTTAGTCATTAAGAGTCTGACACGCCCTCCCGCTCCATCCAGAGCGGGAGATGTCATTGGATGAATTCTCAACCCAGAAAAATAAAAAAAATTGAGTAAAAATAACATTTACATGTCGCATCCTGGGTGGCCGAGATGTGAAACATTGGATCTTCTTCACAACCCGACATAATTTATGCTAAATGTGGGCACTGTCGTGGGTACTCGAACGAAAGATAATTTGGATTAAATCAAAATAACTTTATCAAAGTAACGGTCAGAAAAAAAAACACGTGCGTTGGTACTGAGCGTTCCACCTAGACAGTCTGAGCTTGACTGTCCTCGCTGGATCCCCTCTTCCGACCATCGTGTCCAAGCAGTGCGCCCCACTTGCGTTTCCGATCGCGTCATTACTACTTTTACGAAACAAAACTTTTTACAAAAAAAATACAACCGACTTCATTTTGCATTTTTTAGTATTATTTATGTAAGTCGGTTGTATTTTTTTGTAAAAAGTTTTTTATTTTTCACTTTTTAGTTGTTGTACCCCTTCTAAAACTAAATTAATAGTAAAGTTCAGAAAATTAAGGTGTATCAGGGTGAACTGTACAAATCTGTATATCCCGTCAGAGCGCATCAGCGTGATGTAATGTTGTGAAGTGGTGAAAACAATATACAGACATTCGATTGCAGCAATTCTGGAAGGTTTGCTATCATTTATTGAAGAGTTCCATTGTGTATCTCCAAAGTTCTTTATCAGATTTTCATCAAATTAAAATGGGACCATATGTGAAGCAATAGCTATCAAATAAAAAAAATCTTCAAAATCGGTTCACGTAGTAAAAAGTTATGAGGTAACACACATAAAAAAAAATACAGTCGAATTGAGAACCTCTTCCTTTTTTTGAAGTCGGTTAAAAATGTTTGGAATAGACAAAGTGACATTCCGGCAGTGCGCGTCAATCCATGTGATTAAATACAAAGTGTAGTAATTAGCTTCACCTGTAACTAACTTCATCATCATCATCATCATTTCAGCCGAAAGACGTCCACTCCTGGACATAACCTCCCGCAAAAGTCGCTACAATGGCCGGTCCTGTGCGTCTCGCATCTACCGGCTACCCGCACCCATCACTAGGTCATTGGCGATATTAGTGGTAACTAAATTTTTATTTTTAGAATATAAATTTTAACCACTTCCCGATTTTCTATTGAGCTACTCGTAAATTTTGCATAGGTAAATGTTTAGTTTGGATAAAAATGCATGTTTAAATTACGGGATATACAGATTTGTACAGTTCACCCTGATACACCTTAATTTTACCAACTATGTTCAAATTCCCTATTTTTGGGGCTATCAATTCGGGCATAACTTTACTATTAATTTAGTTTTAGAAGGGGTACAACAACTAAAAAGTGAAAAATAAAAAACTTTTTACAAAAAAAATACAACCGACTTCATTTTGCATTTTTTAGTATTATTTATGTAAGTCGGTTGTATTTTTTTGTAAAAAGTTTTTTATTTTTCACTTTTTAGTTGTTGTACCCCTTCTAAAACTAAATTAATAGTAAAGTTATGCCCGAATTGATAGCCCCAAAAATAGGGAATTTGAACATAGTTGGTAAAATTAAGGTGTATCAGGGTGAACTGTACAAATCTGTATATCCCGTCAGAGCGCATCAGCGTGATGTAATGTTGTGAAGTGGTGAAAACAATATACAGACATTCGATTGCAGCAATTCTGGAAGGTTTGCTATCATTTATTGAAGAGTTCCATTGTGTATCTCCGAAGTTCTTCATCAGATCTTCACCAAATTAAAATGGGACCATATGTAAAGCAACAGCTTTCAAAAAAAAAAAAATCTTCAAAATCGGTTCACGTAGTAAAAAGTTATGAGGTAACACACACAAAAAAAAAATACTGTCGAATTGAGAACCTCATCCTTTTTTTGAAGTCGGATAAAAATATTAGATGGCGCTGTTATTGCGCTCATAGCGCCCTCAATCTACGACATACATTTAACATTCCGAAGGCATTTTTAAAAGCTATTATTTAACTTGCAATGTTTGTTTGTTCGAGTCAAATCTTGCAAGCTGAATTAGATCCACTTCCTCTAATCCAATAGAGTTGATTTTTTACATGTTGGTTCAGTACCGATGGCAATGATTTTTTATGGTAGGCATGACCTTAAGGCACTATTTATTAACTGCCAATGAACTTGAGTGGTTAGCTCGCATGTTCTGTGCTGAGCTCACGTAATGCGTCGTACGTCCAGTAATAGGACTCGCCCATCAAGAAGCGCTGTCCGAAATTAAACGCATTATTTATTTATTAACCATACACCAACAGGTATTATAACTAAAACACGTATACTAAAATTTATACAATTAAATGATCTTTAAAATGGTGAAGGTTTGCGTGATTCTCAATTTTGTACCCACGTTGGACATAACTTTACAAATTAATTACACTATGTTACAGAAATGTAATTTCAAATATTCACATATCAAATTACGACAAAAATTGTCTAGAGTAACATATATTTTTTTCAAAGAAATTAAACTAGTCGTTTAGACGTGATGTTCAATTAAAAACCATTAAAAGTCGTATAACTCCGCCTTAAGGGCCATAAACGGCCGTTTTTGACACTTTTGCTTACTACCTACTTTGAATACGAAATATTTTGAGTCCTGTTTTAACAACGTAAAAATACTTTATCCTCTTTGTAACAAACGCAACGTAGAATTCTTTAATCTTTATTTTCTATGCTATGCTACGATTTTTTATTTTAATGAGGGCGCCACTTGGCTGGTAGTAGAGCCTTAATCGACATACAGGTTAGCTCTAGGTAGAGATGTTCTTCAATGGACAACAGCATAGACACGAGATTTTTTATTGTATAAAAAGCTTGTTTAAGAAAATGTTTTTTGTCATTAACTTATCGTAACCAATAATGCTGTAAACCCAGCTAGACTCAGCAATCGAAGTACCTGCTACCCTTGTGAAACATTCTACATGTTACAAATAAACCTAATAGATTCCAATGCACATTGGCACTTTGCCATGTTGGTTTACGTAGTTTAAATAGAACCTCCTGAAATATCTTGAAGCGGTAAATCCTTGGGTGAATTTAACCACTCAAACGTATTCGAACCGACATAATACTTCTTACATAGTACAGTAATAATGTCTAAAACATGAATGTCCCTAAACCACAATGTCCAGGTACTTACCTATAGTTATCTCGTAGGCTAGTCAGACTCCAGCACTAAGAAGCTTGTATTCCAATATTCTATTCGCTTTTGCATTGCTCAACACACTTGTCTTTCAGGCATAAAAGTATTCAAACTAGCAACTGAATGCGTATACTGCACGTCATAGACACGAAAATAATGATACGGTTCCAGTCAAAGACAGGCTTGCAGTACCTACCTATTTCGCTACTTTGTGTAAAAACTACATTAGTGTTAACTGAGCGAATTTGAAACTAAATTGTTGACAAAATGAAGGATAATGGAAAGGGTATCACAACCTTTTTAACCTTCTGTACACACCTGTAAGTACCCACGCACCGGCTCACAAACCGAAATTTTGGACAGCAATTTCGTAATATCTAGAAAAAATATCCTAACAATGTTTTCCGAAACCAAAGAATATCATCATATAAACTACATTTACAAATTATTCAATGATTATTTGTAAACTATAGCGAGATTTTCGTTATAGTTTACAAAATGCGAGCAAAAATAAAAATCTGAATTATTACTACAGGAAAAACAGTATACACACAAATAAGTAGGGTTTTTTATTCATATCAAGTTCAGTATAGAATCACAATAAATCCTATTGTGACACGTATCATACCAGCGTCGGTCCCACAGACCCATTATCGCAAAATATTACACGTGCTGCCACGTCAATGCACTTTGTTCTCACTTATATCTACTTAGGTTCACCTGTCTTACATCTTCAACAAATCACAATGCTCTATGTACCGAGTCGAGTCATTCAAGGTTTGATTTGTTCTCCGCGTAGAAATCCCACAAAGCGATGCACCGAGAGCACTTAGGAGTTGTGAGCCTCTCTCGATAGAGGGCGTACGATCTTTAAATTCTACATACAGGGAGTGACGTGAAATACTGAAAAATGCTTAACTGTTAGAGGTACCTATGGCTTTAAGTGCTGTTACGTGTGAGGTTCTGAGGTATTTGGGTGAAGCGGTTGTTATGTAAATCGGATTCGAGTCTAGTGCATTGGATATAGAATATTCCTTTGTAATTTTGTTTTTGCCCGACTGCGCGACGCGGGGGAGGGTAATGTGTTTTTGTAATTTAACTACCTTTGTACTTCTAATAATCTTATACTGTTTACTGTTCCTGCTTTACTGTATCTTGGTTAACTATTTATTGTATCTGCTATTATTTTTAGATGTTTTGATTTTACGTTTTATTAAAATTTGCACATCATGGATAAACAACGAGATAGAGTATCGACAATCAAACTGTTAAAATCTCTCAAGGACTCCACGAGACAGGCTCGACCTAGTGTGGAGTCCACAAGATAAAATATTATAAATTATGTTTCTTTTTATAGAAAATCAATTTTCACGGGTAATGTTATTGTATTATGTTTTATTTTTATTTAAAGTGTATTTTTTATGTATGGAAATGTAATCGATCTTTTTCTGATAAATAAGCGTGTATTATTGGAATGTATTTAATATATGCTTTGTTTGTATCTTACCGTTATCTAAAATAGATACAAAGAAAATAAAAATTGATACTATTTTACTTTTCACTTTTTTCTCAATTTATCTAGTCTATTTTCAAGCAATAGAATTGTGTATTTCTATTTAATAGCAAGTGTTAGAGCCTCTTGTGTGGATCAGTCTTTCAGAAACCGAATGGTAAATTGTAGGGATTAATTATTTGTTTATAGCAGGAAGGTAAACTCTGGCAGTTTCTTAGCAAACTTCTAGCACTATTATCAATTTATAGTACCTACCTAACGTTAACTGCCTTAAGCTCTTTAATATCCCGGAAAAATGAACGGCATTAAATACCTGGTAGATAAAACGCTTTTTTTAGAAAAAAGCCAGGTTTTGATCGACTAAATACTACAGCAAAAAGCCAACTTGAAAATAATTTCCAAGACTCTCGAGGATATTTTTTTCGTTTAGCAACCAAAAGTCAATTCGTCTACATCAGTCATTTGTCAAAGTGAGTTATTTCGCGCCTAGAGTTACAAATCCGACGATATCGAGACATCTGCCTGATGGAGTTTGCTGCGGCCTACCGACGATAATCATCGTGTGGAACTGTTTGATTTTCCTTTTCTCTTTACCCAACTGCTCCAGAAAGAGGGTAATGTTTTTACAAGCTTTTATTTAACTTGTCTTGTTAACATTTGGCCACATCTTGCAACTGAGTTTACTCAGTGCAAACTAAAATAATGCATGCACGTCTGGTTTGAATGACAATGTACAACTAGCTTTTTTTTTCTTTTTTTGTTGTGTGGTGGGACGACATCTCCCGCTCTGGGTGGAGCGGGAGGGCGCGTCAGACTCTTAATGACTTAAACCCACCCCTGTTCCTTCCCTGCATGCCTGAGTGCCCAGGGGAGTGGTAACTGTTACGAATTTATCCGCTACCCCTAGGCATATGTACAACTAGCTAAGTGACATAAATCTAAATTAAATATGGCGGACTCTCTAAGATGGCGGATCAATTATTTTTATGCACCCCCATGATGTGATATATGAAAGGGATTTTCCTAATTGCCTCGTTGATTTTGTGGTCTCAAGCGCGCCCGAACGTGGCGGATCTTGGGTTCGATTTCCAGATCGAGCAAACAGTGATATTGGGTTTTTCCATTGGAAATGACTCGGTAGCAGTCCGGAGTTTAAAAGTTGGTGGTGGGATGCCACTGTGCCCCAGAAAACACGTATAGCCGTTAGTCCTGCGTCCTCTCCCCGGTCGTAACGAAATTGTTGTCCCATCAGACTGTGAGAGTAAAGGAACAGAGTGTACCTGTGTTTGCGCACACGCCGGTGTCGTGTAATCTCTCCTAAGTAATCCTAATCGCCGTTGAAATTGGGCACCGATCGAAATTTGGTCGGAAGGATTATTTACCTATGTTATTCACACGATACATAATAAGGAGGCTGAAAAGTTTTGAGCTTAAGATATTAGAAATGTTGATAGTAAAGAATAAAAAAAATCTCGAGTTGAAATTGGGCACCGATCGAAATGCTGGTGTCCCGCCCCCCTCACTTCTTCATTTAAGGCGTATATATCCGCCAAGTGGCGCCCTCATTGAATAAAAAAATCGTAGCAAAACGTAGAAAATAAAGATTGGCAAAAGTACCAAAAACGGCCGTTTTTGACACACTTTGAGTCCTGTTTTAACAACGTAAAAATACCTTATCCTATTTGTAACAAACGCAACATATGTAGGATTCTTTAATCTTTATTTTCTATGCTAAGATACGATTTTTTATTTAATGAGGGCGCCACTTATGGAGAGGTAGGCCCTTAAATAAGAGAACAGGAAATAATCGCTGGAGGCTAGGTCTGGACAATAGGGTGGGTGACTTTTTTATTTTTTTAATGTGGTGGGAAATCATCCTATGACTTCTCCCGCTCTGGGTGAAGCGGGAAGGCGTGTCAGACTCTTATTGACTAAAATACCCCTGCTCCTTCCTTGCCTGAGTGCCCAGGGGAGAGATAACAAAAAAAAAGGGTGGCTGGCTGATTTCTTCAAAACCAGTCTCGACCAGGGACGATTTGAAACTCGCGAAGTGTGCATGGGCGCAATAACAGGACTAATTTTGCCAGTTTGCCTCTCCTTTTCTCGATAACCACACAATTCCCGTTAATTATAGGTTTTTGGGAAGGTAGTCGATGAACAGAATCCCTCCACAACTCCAAAAAAAATGGTGAGCCTGGATGCAAATTTTTTCACTTTGATCATCTTCCAGCGACTCCTTGTCATGCTTGAAATCTCGGCTCCAACGTTTTATGGTGGCATATGTAGATCCAGACTCCCCATAATTTGTAGACATCTCTTTAAATATTTCCGTCGACGTTTTTTTCTTGTAAAATGCGCGAGTGATTCAGACATGGTGATGTTCATGGTTCAACTACCAAAAGCGTTACGATGCTAATGACATGAAACTCGGTATATAATCTACTGAGAGTATTATTTTGCAAATAGTGACATGCAGCGTGAAACACTTAAAAATACTAAGGCTCAAAACTTTTCAGCCTCTCCTCGTTCATTATCCGACTTCGAAAAAAGGAGGAGGTTCTATGTTCGACTGTATGTATGTTTATTTTTTTATATATGTCCACCGATGTCTCTGTCAGTTGTAGACCGATTTTCAAAATTATATTTTTATCCGAAAGAGTATACTCCAGAGGTGATCCCATATAAATTTTATAGAAATTACTTTAGCTTTTTTTGAAAAAATCAACAATGACGTTTTGGTTTCCTCCAATTACGAGTATGTTTTAAATTTCATGTTCCATGTTGTCATTGGGGTTATCAATTCAGGCGTGACTTTAATATTTAGTGTTAGTTCTGGGATAAAACAACTAAAAAGAGAAAAATAAAAAACGTTATGTATTAACAAAAAATACAACCGTCTTCCAAAACTGAAAAAGCACTAAAAATTTAAAAATAAATTTTATTTCAGAAGTCGGTGTTTGTATTTTATTTTTTCGTTATTTGACACCGACTTCCGAAACTAAAGATATTTTTAGTATATTTTAATTTTGGAAGTCGGTCGTATTTTTTGTAAAAAAGTTTTTTTAATTTTTTTTTATTTCATATTTCAACATACACTGTGATAAGTGAAGCTAAACCTGCAATCAAAACACTTAAAGTAACTTAATTAACGTATGCCAGAGAATTGATAAAGCTTGAATAAGATTTAATAAATTGAGAACTTCAGCACCTACCCACCACCCTTTCAATATATTGGCTCTATTGTGATGAAGGTACACATTATGTATTCTGGCAGCTACTTTCAATAAAATTGTATTGAACTTCCAACCCCATTACTATCAAACAGTAAATACCTAAATACTCGATAAGTGTTTTTTGTTTACAACTTGTGCTGTCTTTAGCTTTACCGACAAGCAAAATGTGTTATCAATCACGACTTTTATCGCAGAATAGAAACGTATAAAACTTAAACAGCTTTGATTATTTTAACTATTTTGTGCGCCAATAATAAAACTTTTTTTTTTCATGAAAAAAAATCAAGACACTTCTACTTTTCTACCACAAAATGTTCACATTCCAAAAGATAGGCAGTTACCTGTTTATTTTATTCTTCACTCTCAATTAAAACAATCCAACTTGTTGTAATATCAAGAGCTCCATAGGGACGTAGGTACATAAACAGGCGTGACATTAACCCCTAGATTGATGTGTCTACAAATAATGAACATACACAGCTTCAGCCCATGACAATGAACAACTTTCATCAGAAAATTCAAAGCCAATTTGAAAAACAAAATTAGATTTTAATCAGCTGATGATAACTTGGTCCAGAAAAGAGAGGAAGAGAGCAGTGGTGGCCTAGTGGTATTGGCCGCGACTTACAAGTTGTAGGTCGTGAGTTCAAATCCAGGCAGGCGCTTTGTGTACATTATTTCATCACCACTGCTCTCAAAACGGTGAAGGAAAACATCGTGAGGAAACCGGCATGTCCTAGAACCAAAAATTCGAAGGCATGTGACATCCACCAACCCGCACTGGGCCCGCGTGGTGGATTACAGCCCACACCCTCTTACAGAGAGGAGGCCTGTGCCCCAGTAGTGGGGACAATAAAAGGCTGATGATGAACTTGGTCCGGTAAGTCCAAATAAAAAAAAAATAGAAACGACTTCCAAAAGAAAACAAAAAAAAAAGTACAAAATAAATTTAAATTTCGGAAGTCGGTGTTACTGGTTTTGTTTTTTCGCGTTTTGATACCGAGTTATTTTGTAGTTTTTGGTTTTCTTTTGGAAGTCGGTTCTATTTTTTGTAATAAAGTTTTTACTTGTAGTTTCTCATTAAATTGTGTTAACAATAAATAGACAAACGATCGCAGTAATCGCGAGTCATTTGCTGTTAGCTATTGAAGAGTTCCACTGTCCAACTCCAAAGATCTTCATCAGATCCTAACGTTTTATATACTAAAACTTTCCTTGAAAAATGTGCATTTGAATAATGAAAACCCCATCCAAATCGGATTAGTAGTTTCCGAGAAAATCGCGAACATACATACATACGGGTCGAATACAGAACCTCATTTTTTGAAGTCGTGTAAAAATAAAATTACTGTGACTTCCTTGAAGAAATTTGTTCATGTTAATGGGCAGAGGCAGTATTTTTTTGACCACCCAATTCCGTGACAGCCTGTATACAAACATGGTAACGTACAATCAGTAAAGGGCTACAGCCAATTGTTATTAAAATTTTCATGAATTTTAGCCTGTGCCAAATAATGCCGTTTTGGGAATGCTGCAGCGAAGCCAAAGTTTTGGTGGGACACAGTTTCGTGTTTGTGCAATTTGATTAATTTTTGACATATTTTACTGATGACATGATGTGAATATTGTTAGGGAGATATAGCGAAATAAGCACGAGCTAGATTTGGAAGACGTCATTATCAGTATTTGAGATTACTTGTGCTAGGCCAAGTCGTATAATATGTATACAACTTTAAATAAAGATAAAATATTTTTTTTTAACGATTTACCAGATATTTGTTCATAATAATTCATACAGACTTCGCAATTTTGTTCGATAACAACATCTACCAAAACTTCACCATTTTGCTGGCTAAAAATGAAAATGTCATACTCGTAAGTTTAAAAAAAACCGGCCAAGTACGAGTCTGACTCGCGCATGAAGGGTTCCGTACCATCGTACAAGATTATACGCGTCTACTTGTTGCCATTACTAAGATCTATCAAAAAAAGCCAAAAATAAAACTCGTTTCTAGTAGTCGAGCCCCCTTTAATTTTTAGGGTGCCGTACCCAAAGGGTAAACAACGGGAACCTATTACTAAGCCTCCGCTGTCCGTCCATACGTCTGACTGTCAGCGGGCTGTATCTCATGATCCGTAAAAGGAAGACAGTTGAAATTTCACCATTTTGCTGGCTAAAAATGAAAATGTCATAATCATACTTCCCGTTGGTTACCCTTCGGGTAAGGAACCCTAAAACCTGGCCAAGTGCGTATCGGATTTTGCACATTAAGGCCCGGGTTCCGTACCAAATATGGGTATTTGTTAGTAAAGTATACCTACGTTATGATAAACATTATCACCAAATTTCAAGTTCATAAGTCAATGGGAAGTTAAAAAATTCTTCGTAACAAAATTTTGTGACAGACGATGGACGGACAAACAGACTGACGGGCACGTGAGTGTCAACAATAGGGCTCCGTTTGGACCCTTTGGGTACGGAACCCTAAAAAGACTGGTGGCCCATATAATTATTTGATCAATGACATGCCATAAAGTGCAAATAACCCCATAAAGTTCTATAAAATATAAAATTTTACACCCGAAATTGTTTTACGTTACCGCGATCGTAAATTGTAATTCATCTCTTTGTTCAGAGACGTAATAAATACGAGTAAGGTGAGTTCACACATCCGAACTCAATATTCGACAAGGCGTGGTTACTGAGTGAATAAGCTACTGCGTGACATGTCTCATCCGGTGCGCGTGTGTGTAAATGCCCTTTATTGAGAGGAACTTTCAAGTAAAAAGAGGAGAGCCTACACCACCTCAGCTCAAATTCTAATTTCGCCCCCACTTCCCCGCGTGCCACTGCACTCTTTATCTCGCTCGCACACTTTTGCTCGCAGAGACGCGACACGCGCGGCCTTGAGGTCGAAGCGATTTCGTTAGAGTAAACTACACTATTATCGGACGAGTACTAAGAAATAAAATTATCAATCTAATTTAATTTTAACTTGTCATTTTATGAATATAAAATTATATATTATATCGCAAATACAATTTCAATGTATCTATAAACGATCAGTTTCCAGTATAAGCTGACCTCTCAGTGTGCGGAAAGCCTATAAAATGCGAGATCAGCTTATACTGGACGGTATAGGTGATGTCTAGCCGTGCACACTATTTTATTTTACCTACCTACTTCTATAAAATACTAGTCAAATGCGAGCCAACTTTGCGCTGTGGGTTCCGCCAATTAGTTTTGTAGTAAGTTTGCGTTTTATAGTTTTAGTGTATGTATGTTATGTGACAGCCGTTTGCGCATGTAGGTAATTATGTAGGTTGTAGGTATATGCAAGTACCTAGGTATACATACATATGGTATACATAGGTTAGAAAAATCGATTCTAAACCACTACATAAATTGTAGAATTTATGCAGTGGTTTAGAGTCGGTTTAGTAGCAGTAGAGCTACAAAAAACTAGTCAAGTGCGAGTCACCATTGCACTGAGGGTTCTGTAGGTACATTGGCTTGGTAGTAAGTTTACGCTGTGCCATTTTAAAATCTTATAATAGGTAGCTTTCTCCTTGTATTACCACTTTCTTAGTTATTATGCATCTATATAAGAATGAATCGCCGAAATGTAGGTATGCGTATATCTTTCGAAGGACTTCACCAAATTGCATAATTCTTTTTTTGTTGTGTTCGTGATTCTCAGGACAAGGTTTGTATAAATATAAGATAGGTAGGTATAGGTAGGATAAGTAGGTAAGTATGCAGGTAGGTATGTAGGTAGGTATGATAAATACCATAAGTTTTTTTCAAAGTAATTAAAAATAGTCAAAATTAAATAACATTTATTTTTAATCGCTTAAATTTCTAATTTACATAGTTAGAACATGTCTGGAATTGCATAGCTCAGGTAACATGCATGTTTTATAAAAATGTTCTAATTTTAGTTCCATTTCAGAAATATTGGTCATCTTTCTATAATTTCGACTTTGATGTTTTTGTCGCATCCAGACCTTATTCCGAAAATACATTTTTTTTGTACCGATAATATGTAATTGTCCTTGCACTTGTATATACCAAGGATGTTTTTTATTTACGACAAGTCCGTTTTGAGTTTTTCTCCAAAAATTTACTTCTATCTTATCTATATCTTAGCTTCGTCAAAAGATGTTTAGAATGCTGCAATGGGACGCTTGATTTCAATGATTGTGTATATTCAGTGAACAGCTCATGTTCTCAGGTGATCTGCAAGAAAACACAACATTCATTATAAAACACTTTTCTTGGGGTATGTTATGTTATCATTCAATGACTGGCGTGATGGGCGTTGGTGGCTGCGCCAAAGTTTTAAACTTTTGCAGCTACCATCGTTGTACATTGTTTTTTTATCTGCCTGTATTTGTTGTTCTGTTCCTAATAAACGATTATAATAAAAAAAAATATAAGAAATTACCTCCCGCTCTGGGCGGAGCGGGAGGGCATCTCAGACTTTTACTAACTAAAACCCACCCCTGTTCCTTCAGTTGCCTGTGCCAAGAGCCGCGGTAACTCTCTTTCAAATATACTCGTGACCCCGGCAGCATAATTTTGTCAACATGAATAAATAATACGGAACCCTAATAAGTCCAACATTATGAAAATTTTATTATGAATTCGCCAATTTCGTGATAGTACCGTTACGCGTTAGTACCAAGCGGTAGTGCCATGGGGGAACAGCAAATTTCGTGATTATCACACACGTATGATAGATAGGTACTTACAATTATATATTTTGTAACACATGAAGATTTGTTTCGTCCGAATTTATTTCTACAGTTTTCGGAGGTCATACCTCCGTCCGTCCGGTCCTGTAACAATCACACGGGACAAATAAATACCTACCTAGACCTCACATATTTTTATTTATGATTTGGCTATGGAACCCTAAAAATATACAAAAGAAGACTAAATCGTCCATAGAAGCAGACTTGCCCTATGAATAACAAATAACAATTACCCACCCTACATTTTTTATTGAAATACATATTTGGTGAATTGGTATTTGATGGTGGAGGGATAATTTTCCAGTACAAGCTGACCTCTCATTGTACGGAATTCCTATACAATGTGAGATCAGCTTATACTGGAAATTTATAGCTTGATAATTTTTTTTTTGATTTTTGTTTGTCTTTTAAAAAAATGTTGCCCCCCCACACTAGGAATATTCCTGTATCGTGGGTGCGTTCACAAGCATGTAAATTCACATACACAAGACACCCGGAACAACTATCTGCAGGTCATACAAATATTTGTTCCGTGCGGGGATCGAACCCGTGACACGCAGCGTAGCAGCCGAACGCTCAACCACTGCGCCAACCGTGCCGTCAAAATTATATAGCCATATGTAGTAATAATAATAACAGATCAGTGTTTTATGGCCTACAGATAGTTTTGTCGGATCTGCGCGTTTGTGAATGTGAAGATTTGTGTTTGTAATCGCACCGTCTCCGATTCAGTTGAAATCCTGGAGTCGGCAACATTATAAAAATAAACAATTAGGTACTACATAGATACCTATTTGTTGTATATTGTCAAAACAATAACAAACCTATTTAGGGAACTTTTTAACTTTTTACAAAATTGGACACCCATTTTTCACATTTTTTATCAAAAAAAAAAGTGTACACCTGGATTTCGCCTGAATCGTGAAAGGTGCGTTTACAAACACAAATCTTCACATGCAGAAACACCTGCAACTCCTAACGCAGCAGCCAATCACCTGCCACTGCACCAAACGTGACATGTTTGTAATCACTAATACTGTAAGTAGATAGGTAGCTATAATATACTTACTTCATTACGTTTATCATGTTTTCCAGTTTCTTTGCGCCAACCCTTTCGTTTCTTATTTTTATTACGGTTATTTCCCATTGCACCAACACTATAAGTATAAGTACTACAAGATTTGTATTTTACGTAGTCTTGTTGCGTAATGTGTGCTCTGAGCGCAAGCGACACAGCCCTCCCGTTCGAAAGCCGAAGCGAGACTGAACGGGGGCGTCGGGCGCCAGGGAACAAGCTTCAAGACGGCATAGTTTAGGTGATAGTTTAGGTATTTTATTTTTACTGTGAAAATAATGGTAATTAAAAAATAAAAAAACTTGTAGTACCTGCTTTATAGTAAGTTCAGTTAGTATGCAAAGTTTCATGATCTAATTTTAAGCATTTTTTGAATGCTAGCGGTTTATTGTTTTCGGTTTAGAGGTAACTTTGGATTTTTTTTCTATCGAGAAAATTTTATGGAATCGTGTTTTTGAGGTTTATAATACTTAACATTGATCCTCAACCTTGCCATATATTTATTTCAAAATTAATGCTGCAGTATTATCGACATAACGGAGGATCATGCTAAGCCATTTGAGGTAACATAGACTCTTAAATGTATTTGAACCTTGTCGGGTATAAGATTAACTGTTGATGTTAAGTTTTAGGAAAGTTAGAATTGTTTTATTTATAATGAAACAATAATGTTTTTAAAATACTTAACTTACCTATAACTGGATATACGTTTAGGATAAGCATTTCATACAATAGAAAACTTTTTACAAAAAAAAATGCAACCGACTTCCATATATCAATACTAAAAAATGCATAATAACTTTAATTTTGGAAGTCGGTGTTTCCAGTTTGGTTTCTTCATTATTTGACACCGACTTCCGAAATTAAAGTTATTATGCATTTTTTAGTATTGATTTATGGAAGTCAGTTGTATTATTTTTAACCGACTTTCGAAAAAGGAGGAGGTTCTATGTTCGACTGTATTTATGTTTTTTTTAAAGAATATACTCCCGAAGTGGTCCCATATAAATTTTATCGAAATTGCTTTAGCGCTTTTTGAGAAACGAAACGAAAAATACGCATATCTTGATGATGTTTTTGTGTTCTCCAAATGTTTAAATTCCACGTTCCATGTTATTGGGGTTTTTAGTTCTGGGGTATAACAACTAAAAAGCGAAAAATAAAAAACTTTTTTACAAAAAAAACAACCGACTTCCAAAAAAAAATACACTAAAAATTTAAAAAATAACTTTAATTTCGGAAGTCGGTGTCAAATCACGAAGAAGTAAAATACAAACACCGACTTCCGAAAATAAAGTTATTTTTTAAATTTTTAGTGTATTTTTTTTTGGAAGTCGGTTGTTTTTTTTGTAAAAAAGTTTATTTTGTAAAAAGTTTTTTATTTTTCACTTTTTAGTTGCTGTACCCCATTCTAAAACTAAAGTAATAGTAAAGTTATGCCCGAATTGATAGCCTTAAAAATAGGGAATTTGAACATAGTTGGTGACATTAAGGTGTATCAGGGTAACTGTACAAATCTGTATACCCCTTCAGAGCGTATCAGCGTGATGTAATGTTGTAAAGTGGTGAAAACAATATACTACAGACATGCGATTGCAGCAATTCTGGAAAGTTTGCTATCATTTATTGAAGAGTTCCATTGTGTATCTCCGAAGATCACTAAATTTAAATGGGACCACATGTAAAGCGCCAGCTTTCAAATAAAAAAAAATCATCTAAATCGGTTCACTTAGTAAAAAATTATGAGGCAAGAAGAAGTTGGTTCAAAAGTCACTCATTTGTGCATATTACCAGTTGACAGCGATGCGGAGGCAGTTTTCGACGCCATATTTTAGTTTATTTTTAGTATTAGTTACTTATTATTATTTTTTTGTTTTTAGATACATGTAGTATAGGTACAACAGATTGAAACATTGTAGTTTGTCATTTAACTTGAAACAAAACGTGACAAGAAAGCTTTTCCATTTTTGTTTACATGACTAGCTACTACTAAACTTTAACTACAGTTGATAATAAAAAAATATGGAGGTTAAGGTAGCCACGGGACTACTTAGACTCCATATTTTTTACAATCTACCTAAGTAGCTACTTTCAAAGCTTTTTTAGTTTGTTCATGTATTCAGGGTGGCTGGTAAAAAAGCATAAAATTACAGGATGTCTCCAAGGACGTTACCATTTTGACAGCTACTCTTGGGGCTTTACTTCTAAGCGCCATTTTGATATTAGTTTTTTTCCTGGCTATACTTTAACGTCAAGATGCCAGTCTCATGTCCCTATTTTTTTTTTATTGTAATGGTTACCAAGTTCTTGGAATAATAATTTTGAATTTTGCTACCTACTTTACAGCTGTTCTAATTTTTTTTTCCAAGTGCCTATTATAACACACTTATATTAACTTCACTTGTAACCTAACTATGTAAACAAATCTTAGATGTAAAATTTAACACACTGCCCGGTTTCTGATTAAGCTGAAATTTTGCGAACATGTTTAGTGTGGATGACAATGCATGGTTAGCTAAGTGACGTCATTCTAAATCCAATATGGCGGACTCTATATGATGGCCGATATTTTTATGCATTGGTATCAAATGAATGTGTTTGCTGAGCAGAACACGAAAAATAAAAACAAAGGGTTTATTTTTAGTTTTTTTAAACTACAAAAAGTTAGCTGTATCTAGCCTGGTCCTGTTGCTGGGCTAAGACCTCTCTTTCCCTTTTCCACATACCTACTGCTGTCCTCTTAACTTGACTAACAGTCAAGTAATCCTATCACTATATTATTCCCCGGACGGGAACTGCTGCAGTAGCCTATATGGAAAGCACGTAATCGGTAGTATAACCAGGCAGCTGCAAATATATCTTAGCCAAATGGGGTTTTAAAGACTCATGTGATACCCAATGTAAGCGCGGTGCCTCTGCCCTGAACGTAACTCACATATTGGAATACTCCAAGTGCCCACACACCTGCACTGGACCTGATTAACGCTACTGACGCTGCAATATATGTGGCCAGCTTCTGAGTCCAAAGTATTTAAGGCTAGCCGCTGACTTGTGATTTTTGTAACCGTGACTTTTTGTCATTGTCGCCTACTGTCACCCACGATGCGCCCACTTGAAAAGTCACTGGGCAACAAAACGCGCTCATTCTTGAAATGGATTTCGTACAGATTGCTGCAATATGTGCTCTTGAAATAAGAATAAGAAAAATGAAACGAAAAAAACGCTACTGGGTGCATCCCATATACACTGAAAGATTGTTTCAAAGAAAATTTTACACGCTATATTCTAAACTACGTCAGTATTCTTCAAAATTCAGTCACCTAGGAACTATTTGTCACCGTATTGTCACGTCACCATGATCAGCGCACTCCTATGTATCTTCATAGCACTCGACTGGGTAACAAAAAGTCACGGTGACAAAAATCACATGTCATTGCAGCGCCAGGGAAGGAACAGAGGTGGGTTTTAGTCAGTAAGAGTCTGACACGCCCTCGATGTCATTCAATGATTTCCCACCCGGCCAAAAAAAAAAAATATATATATAATATAAGCGGCTAGCCTAAAGAGTTAGGGAACCATCGATTTGACAAATAGGAGGACATATTCATTTTAATTTAGCATTTCAAATATCCAAGACATCGCAATCCTGAAGATGTCTTTCATTACTTTAGACTAAGTAGCCTCCCTTGACATTTTTTTCCACATATTTTCGTACATATACGATTATTAAAGCTCAAGCCAAGTGTTATGTTAGTACTTAGACGTGCCTCGGAGTATATTAACAGAGGGAACGACTGGATGGCCATAATTTAATATTACTAAAGGAGGTTTTATAGCGGGGAGGGACGGTAAAATGTTACAATGAAATGAATAAAGATTACAGAAGTTGAGGAACGTGGAAGGGAAACAAACATTGTTGTAGTAACTACCGTTGTTTGTAGTCCGATTGTGTGTCCTATATTCATTTCTATAAACAGTACAGTCTATTTTGGAGATGAATAAACCCAGTTTATGTTCTGTTCCGTAAACATCTCACCATGCAAACTTATGTGGCCACTCCACTCCTTGTGCTTGAAATGAACTGACATTTATTTAATTCTTAATGCACACACAAGAATAGAGGCGGCCTCTTGCTTTTTCTACTAGTAAACCAACCCAGTACCCAAAGGTAATGCAGACGCAAATTGTTGTAGTTGCAATATAGAAAATTCAACGTGATATATAATGTATTTAATCAAATACATACAAAGATGTACATAATATAAAGTATAAATATACACCCATTTCACTCGATTGGATGATTTTTGTTTATGTTCTCTTCGCCTATGTTAGTTTTGTAGCGACATCTATGACGCCACAAACGAAATAAAATCACAAATCCTACATCGCACAAGCAGAGTTCTCCGCGCGAATCGAACATGTACAACAGTCCGAAATCATCCTTTTGCCTGTTGCCCAGACCAGATACAACATCCGTCTGGTCGGAGGATCCTCCGTTTTCAATGGCGGTTTGCGGGACTTTACACCCTGTTCCGCATGCCTCCAAAGTTTCAACACTAGGTATTAGCACTACCGATTCCAGGTGACAGTTCACTTCAAGCAGCAAGCGCACATCACCAAAAGTTTCACGGTGCGATTTCTACAGAATACCTAGTCCGGTTGAAAGTTATCAATAAATCTACTATGCGGTACCTGACATACATCATCAGCCAGTCAAATCTCTAGTCAAGGGGTTGACAACCGATTAAATTGAACAAGCTTTCAGAAATCGACTATCTCTATGTTAATGAGGTTTTGCGTGTGATTTCCTTTTTCATTTGGTATCGAGGACCTACAACGAAATTGTTGGGTAAAAAAAATATCGTAACTTTGCACAAATATTGGGGGTTCGTGGTTTAAAATCGATTGCAGAGAGCTAAGCTAAGTTAGATCGGATAGCTGAGATAATTTTGTCATACTTGTTTACATATTCTGCGGTCTGAAAATTCGCAAAGCTGAGTTAATTGTTAATACATAAGTATGAAAAGTTATCTCAGCTATGCGGACTAAGATAGACTTGATGTATAGATATAAGATAGAGGTTGATGAGTGAGGCCTGTGTGTGGGGCTGCTGTTTGGGTCCAGTGTGTGGGGGCGGTGTGTGGGGCTGGTGTATGTGGTAGGTGTGTGGGGCCGGTGTCCTACGAGTAGACTAAACTAATTTTTTCTACAGGGTTTCTTCTACAGGCTTCAGGTTTTATTATGACAGAAACAAAAGCCTTCTCCCAACATACAAAGTCCTCATACCGTTCCATTTCCTTGTCCACAGGTATATTCGACACGGACGGCGTTCACGTGCCGGGCACAGAATGCGACTTCCAGTTTAGCCGTTCCGGCAGCCGACCGACTCACGGCCGGCTCTACAGCCCCCGGTACCCGTCCATCTATCCCAACAATGTGCGGTGTTCCTACCATTTTCATGCGAGGTAAGTCTTAAAAGGATAAAACTAACCGGCCGCACTAATACACACCAAGCGCACAGTGTGGCCTGTTAAGAACATTTTAGAACGTTCGCCTCATTTCCCTACTCGCCAGGTGGCTCTAGGCGCTAAGCAAAACGCCCGTGAGTGTGTTGGAGGCCGGTCCTTGAAAAAGTATTGAAAGGCTACTCCTTAGTTCGTAGGAATGCTTGCACGTTTTGTTACTCTCTGTACCTATTATACAGGGTGTAAAAAGACACATCACATAGCCGTTAACTACGCATACTGTACGTCTAATAAAGTGGTTTAGCGCAAAAAATATTGCAGACACGATTTTTATTTTTAGGAACGAAAAAAAAATTTTTTTTGTTGCGCACAATGTAACGCGAACCCAGGATAATGGAGTTAAACCCCGCCCCTTCACTCTAAGCCACGTAGGTACTTGTCGGATACATTTGATATTCATTGCGTTTTTATAACTGCAAATGCGTTATTTCGAAATTTTGAAAAAAAAAATGAAAAATCAGGTTATGTTTGTTTGGAAAAAATTTTAGTAATAACACTTAGAATTAATTTTCGTTAAAAAGTAAAAAATTGTTACTTTGACCTTCAATATCTCCAGAACCAGTGGATTCCAAGGTATGGTCTAGTGGAAAAAAATGACCCAAGTAATAGGTAGAATATGTGGCTTTCGGCTTCGGAAACTGTCTTTTTACACCCGATACTATGGTTTCTATTGCATGGTATACCTAGGGCACGGTAAAAATATCTACAGTATTCTATCTTCATACAAATGCTCGGAACTGCGAGTCATACCTACCAAGTTTGGTAAATACTTGGTACACAGACAATCGCGATTCGCGATTGCACCGCAATGACGAACGAACGGTGTGCGTGGTGTGATAGTTTTCGCGTGCGATTTGTGAATATTTTATTGAAGAAAATACAAGTACTTACTTAAGAGGCCGTATACGAAATTTTGGCCGATTTCATCTATTTACGTGATTTTACAGTTAAAATAATGCATTTCTATGAATTTTAATGCACAACATGAAGATTACATTATTTTAACTGTAAAATCACGTAAATCAACGAAATCGGCAAAATTTAATGTATGGCCTCTTAATGGCCGCAAACAGAAGACATACTAGACTAGATAGTTATCCGAATACGAATTTTTTATAGAATTAAATCTAATAATCTACAAATATTTTCGTACGTCTCAGGCGAGGCTCAAATATTTTTCAGTCTTTTTATAATTATTAAATTTATTAATAAAAAACCGGTCAAGTGCGAGTCGGACTCGCTGAAAAAAAAAAACAAGTTTCTAGGAACGTGTTTTCTCTTGTAACGTGATACGTATACAGTTGAAGTTTTCACACAGCGTGTATTTCTAAAAATAAATTAAAAATTAAAGGAGACTCCCTAGAGAGCCCCTCTTAATTTTTTATTTATTTTTATTATTTGTTGTTATAACGGCAACAGAAATACACATTCTTTGAAAATTTCAACTGTGGAGCTATTACGGATCGTGAGATATAGCCCGCTGACTGACGAACGGATAGCGGAGGCATAGCAATAGGGTCCCGTTGGTTACCCTTCGGGTACGGAATCCTAAAAAACGCAACATATGTTTTTACTGAACGCTTCCTAATTCATTCACAATTTTATTTGTATTAATAAAAAAAATTATAATATTTACAATCACAAAACTAGCCCTACCGCGTGCTTACGTACCGCGCGGCGTAGGTTTTATTTATTTCAAGGTCAGGGCTGACTCACAATACTGGCAGATATTTATACTGTGCCCAGGGGTGGCTTATTGTCATCTAAAAAAAAAGTGCATCACATTTTAATTTCCCGACTGAGAAGGCCTTGACATAAAACACAATAAAATGTTGTCTGAATTTTGTTGTCAAAGCCCGACTCTAGCATAACAGCCGAAAATATATGCGATTAAATTGGATGTGGATTTTTAAAACAATGATTAACAATCTCTCCAATCAATCCTCAGCTCCTCGTCGCTGCCTGTTTGTGAAACCACTACCATTAACGTGGAAACGGGCGTTCACATGCTCATTACCAAATAGACGAGATTGAAATACCACTGCGATTGCTTTTCTTCGAAATTCGGAGTTTCATTCAGATATTCGAAGTGTAATTGCATTCTTGTTATGGCACTGCAATAGGGATGACGACAGTATAAAAAAAATAATAATTCTAAAAAAATACAAAGATACAATATATGGTAATTTTAAATTAATACGTGTCTAATATTTTTTGGTAAGCTAACTGACGGACCAACTAGATTTTTTTAGTCGTCAACCCTAAAGGTACTCCAAAAACCAAAATACTGTATAAACATAACATGACATCGGTCCTGTAGTCCCCAAAGGGTAAGGCGGAGGTGCAACAAATTAACAACTTTCTTCAAGAAAATCAAAGTGAAATCCCAACAAAATAAAATTAGACTTTTCGTACAATTTATCATCCACCTCAAAATTAGTAGGCCGGTCCAATTTTTTGTTAAAAATTCACGATGATTTTCTTAAAGAAGGTTAATAATAATAATAAAAATAGGTCGTTTCAGCCATGGCTTAACAGCCACGAGGCTCGACCAACATCCCAGGAGGCTCTCGTTAGGCGGCTGGATCAAGAGCTTGATTCAGAATGCTGTACTTCTGGACACGGCTCGCATGGTTAGGCGGTTTCTCTCTCTGGAGCCCTGACCGTAGCTTGGACCCTGTTCCCTATACCGGTGGGCTACTATTTTTTATATTTTTAAGAAATATTTAAAAATTTGATAAGTAAGAAAGACGAATAAACGAGATAATAAAGATAATAATAAATATTTATTTCACAAAAAACAACACGACAGATTACAGCATTCTTACAGGCTGGTACTAAAGGTTAGGTTACAGAGGAGGATATGTAGCCGAACTAGGACGGATCCTGTATCTCCGGCATACAGCGCCATACCACCGAGAATAGACAATATATTGTGTAACCTAATTATACATGCAAAGAGATGCATTTAATCAAGTTTACAATATATTCATAAAAATTAAAAATCAAAATCAAAGGTTAAAAATCAAATTACTTAAAAATAAAATATCAAGAATTAAAACACAAAAATTAGCAATAGAAAAATTATAAAATTCAAATGTCATCATCATAATACATTCATAAAATTAAAAATTAATATTTGTTTCTGTGGGCGGAAGCAATACAGCACCCTGTATACACTCTCATTTCGCTTGTTATATTTTCTAAAGTCCTATGTATAGGAGGCAAACCTATGATCAATAACGTGTATAAAAATTAGAGCTATTCAAGACCTACTACAGAAAAAATTATTTCCTTTTTTTCAGACCAAAGGAACGTGTCAAAGTAGTATTCGAGGAAGTTGCACTCCAGAAAGGTGATATAAGGTTTGTACAACAATTACTTTTTATATAAAACTTATTGTTCAAAAACACGACATTTAGGAAAGGTAGCCATTACAAACAAACAGAACCTCAGGTCTTTATGAGAGGAACTCGGTTACTCGGCAACCTCCTTACAATATTTTGTACAATATTATGACGTCATCATCATCAGTGTATCAGCCGGCAAAAGTCTACTGCTGAACGTTGGTTTCCCTCCTCTACCATAAATTGCTAGATATTATTATAGCCAGCCAGACATCTGGTGGCTTCCATTTTTGTTACCAGTACTTGTTTTTATTTTTTTGATATTTCTGGCTCTGAAGGAACTCTGAAATTGCAGTTTTAATGGTGTTGTTTTCATTGTTAACTACAGACGCGTACGCAAAATGTCCCAATAAAATTATAACGCAGAATTGTACAGACATTTACAGATTACTACAACAGTAAAATTCACTCCTAAAAAAGCAAATACACTTAACAAAATTAAACTGAAATAAAAACACTGACGATACAATCGTAAAACACTTCTTCACCCATAATTCTCAAGCTAAAAATCCATCTATAAAAATAAAACTGCGCGTAAAGATATTCCATAAAGGCACCGTCGTATGATAAAACTGGGAAGGTAAGCGTCATAATCGAATTTCTGATCGAAAATATTGAATGTGATGACGGGCGTGCAATGTGGTTCGAGGAGTGACGCCAGATGGCGACGTAGTTTTGAGACGTCTTGATATTCTTTGTGACCAATGATAGTACCATTATCAGCTATACTTATCTATACTAATATTATTATGATAGCTGAATGTATGTCTGTAATAAATAAGAAAAAAAATTAAAATTTAAAATATAAAGCAAAAGAGTTTGTTTGTTTGGTTAAACGCGCTAATCTCAGGAACTACTGGATCTAATTGAAAAATTCTTATTGTATTGAATAGTCCATTTATCGAGGAAGGCTATAGGCTATACAACATCACGCTACAGCCAATAGGAGCGGAGCATCAATGAAAAGTGTGGCAAAAACAGGAAAAAACATATTCCTTTTGAGAGCTTCCGTTGCGTCCGCTGCGTAAACGGTTAAAGCTACACAAAACTTATGTTTGACGAAATCGTTTCCCTTTCAAAGTTCCCGCGGCAGCACATGTCTATGATAATCTTTTAATGGTAATCTTTGTTCTAAAATAATGCATTATTTGCGAAGATGTAACCATAAGCATGATATTAGTCCTTATCCAAAAAAATACGTTATGCATCATAAGTATTTAATTTTGAACAAAATTGCCCTTGACATCGTTTGATTTCAACGAATATCTTAGGAGATATCATAGTTTTAATCAATTACCACGCGCGCATTCATGATGTGCAAGGCGGGCGATCATGATGGATATGGGGGTGCGCTTACGCTGGCCGGCCGCCGCCAGTTGCTCTGCGAGGTACCATTTTGCACTGTATAGCCTATTTATTGAGGAAGGTTATAGACTTTATAACATCATGATACGACACAGTAACCATAAACGCGGGTGAAACCGCGGGCACAGCTAGTTATCTTATATCCGTAGGGGATATTAGAATCTTGAACAATGTAGAGAGATTAGCTTCGTGGATTCACGATTTTCTTTTAGAGAAAAACTAGCGACGCGTCCCAGCTTCGCACGTTAATAAAATAATTCGGGAGACACGGCGTCATCTAAAGCAATTGTGACAGTCGAAAGTTATTGTTCTATCCCTCGGGAATAGTACTTTATTTCTGGATGAAAGGTACCCTTTGTTCTTCTTCTACCCCTGACAACGTATACAAAGTGTAACGGAAAGGTGTGTATTTTAGGAGCCGGTTCTGCCCATGGAAATTAACAACTTTCTCTAAGAAAAAGTAGAAAATTCCCAAATAAAAAAATTGGACTTTTCAAACAAAGCTAATCAATATTTGTATGGGAGCCAAAAAAACTTTAATTCCTCGGAAAAATCAAGAAAATCCGAAGAAAAAAAAAAATTTTTTTTAATTCCTCGGATTTTCTTGAAGAAAGTTGTTCATATCGATGGGCAGATGCAGTTCTTAAAATATGACCACACCTTTCCGTTACACCCTGTATACGAAATTTCATGATAATAGGTTCAGTGGTTAAACGTGAAACGGTAAGAAACAAACCAACATACTAACTTTCGCATTTATGATATTAAGTTAGGCACATCTTTTTTTTTGCCTAACAATAGAATCTAAAATCACTCACGAAACCCGTTTTGCCGCATACAAACGTAACTGTTTTAAATTTCAACGTATTCTTCTAGGATAAATCGAAGTACCAATTCTCTAATCAAAGGCTATATGTCGTGAGCAAGCGTATTTTTTTTTTTAAATCAACCTATGACTTCTCCCGCTCTGGGTGGAGCGGGAGGGCGTGTCAGACTCTTACTGACTAAAACCCATCCCTGTTCCTTACTTGCTTGAGAGCCCAGGGTAGCGGTAACTCTGTTACGAATTTATCCGCTACCCCTTGGCATGCAGGCATCGGCCATGATTGGCCCCATCAGTGGTGGCTGACATACATCTCTTTGAGGCGCCCGTGGAACACTACGCGCCGTGGACTCTCGGACCTGGTGCAGACCGGCTAGCGAGCTACCCATTACTCGCCGTCCGCACGCTTGCGTCTACGGTGGCCGGAGATCTTCCTGCGACCTCCGACGCCCAGGGCGTCACCTGCGGCGGCTGCGGCTGTGAGCGGAGAGCGGTGGTGCTCCGCCTAAGTGGGGCAGACCTCCACCATATGCTTCACCGTGTCCTCTGGGCGATCCGCGCAATGGTGACACCCGGGCGTTTCCACCCGCCTTATCCGACACAGGAACCTCCCGAAACAACCGTGTCCTGTGAGGACCTGCGTCAGGCGGAAGGTGAGGACGCCGTGGCGCCTCTCAAGAAGAGCCTTTGCCTGTCGTGGCGACAAAATTAGCTGGTATTTTATATCTTCCACACATACACACCAAAAAATTGTATTAATTAAAATAACTTACATCATAGAAAATGTAAATAAAAATACGAACTTTAAAAACCGACTATACATAGAAGGTACAATATTACGTTAATGCACAAAAGAGTAAATTATGAAGTGCTGACCGCCAAGCAATTCCGGGTTTCGGTTTTTGGCGTGCTTCGTTACGTTCCTGCTTTATTTTAACAAAAATCCAACATTAAAATGAAAACGTAAGTATGCCATTTTCTAAAGGAAATGAAAGCAGATTAAAACGAAACACTATCCTTCTAAGCTTATTCTGTGAATAGGCTAAACGTGACGTGACATTTAACAAATACACTGGTAATCTTTTGGGGTGTCAAAGTACTCATGAATATTGTGAATAACTTTCGCTATGGTATGGGAACAATCCTGATATAACCAAAAATAAAAGCAGTTGTAACCTATATTTTGCCAAGTTATGTGAACATACAAACGTTCTGAAGAGATGTTGAATTTAATATAAATCTAGACACACGGCAGTGTGTAAGCCAAGCTTGTAAAGCAAAAAAGCGACACACGGCAGTAGGACACGAATCATTTCGGACCACTAACGATCCCGCTCATAACTTTAAATCTATTTGACCTCCACGCTTGCAATTAACACAATACAATTTGGTGGGTAAAAACTGGCCAAGTCGCACCATTTAGAAGCAAAAACAACAAATGTTTTACTAAAGCAACTGAAGAAGGTTGTGCATGACAGAAGCTCTTAATTAAGGAATTTCGACAAAATCTAGTATAGGTACAGTTAGATCTTATTTTATCACTTATTTTATAAGCGAAGCCGTTATTGAGAACTTGGCGTTCTTCCACATTTATGTTTTTGCCAAGATTGTATTATTTGTAGAAGTGAGTTTGAAATTGAAATGTATCAAGTACAGAGTTAAAACTCCCGACTACCTAATATCATTCAGTTGACTGTACCAAACTCAAAAGTCATTTATTCAAATTAGGCTGAGAGCCAGCACTTTTTGAACGTCAAAGTTCTACATAAAGACGGCCCCCCAAAACGAACCCCCGTCACAATTTCCTAGTGTTTTAGCTGTCAAGAAAAAGTGGCACAACAAAATCCCCAGCAAGACCATCTATTTTGTTATACCTGTGCAAACACGAAGATATTGAAAACCGTTTACCGTAACGCGAAACAACACCACCATGACAAACAATATTCACCCCTCGAGGATACATCCTACACGCATGATTTCGTTTTTTGCTTAAAACCGGTTAACCGAAATAGCCCAACCGTAACCAATCCCTAAAGCGGGTAGTAGAGTTGGCATAATTAAATTATGGTTTTAACGGTCGACTAGTGCTCACGTAAATGAGCCCAGCTCATAAACTATACGTACTTGTTTAATTAAGCGGATAATGCATGAATGGGCCGCTTTAGGTGGCTACGTCATACTGTAGCCTCGAGGTCTTTTGCATAATGGTTTCGGTCAAGTGGTGCAGAGAAATTAAGTGGTATCCATGGGTGGCTGTTGGAATTGTTAATTTTGTTTCGGTTATTTTACTAGAAAATGTTTGGCAAATGTTGTGATTGTTAGAAAAGCCTCTAGATAAAGTGTAATTCTTTCTTTTTAAAGATACCTACTGTTAGGTCATAAACTATTTAAGAAGCATTATATTTGCGACGGAACAAACAACTTACGTATATCGCCCCCACTGCGACGCCCCACTACCAACGCGGAGCTTATAAGGCGTGCGCAGTGCGGGCGCAGGGCATTCGCTCGCTGGCGTTCGGGCAAGTCGGACATGTTACTTTGATATTATTATTTTATTTTAAATTGAATTATAATTAAAGTGATTAAAGTGTTTTTAAATAAGTATTTAATATTGGATTGTGTATTCCATGTACAAGTTCTTCTAACTTATCAGACAGATGTGTTGCTGGGGAGTTTGTTCCACCACTCCTTCTCCTCAGCTACTCGTAAAACACTAGGAAGTGGTGACGGGTGGGCATTTTGGGGAACTCTCTTAATATGATTCATAAAATAAAAGTAAAATTTGTGATTACGGTGCGTGTTTCATTTCCTGACCAATAGTTCAGAAGTGGGATAATCCAGAAAATTTCATATTTTCTTTTCACGTCCACGGCTCGGTGAAACGTTCTGCACTCCTTCTCCATATAAACTATGACTGTGCTGAATTTCATACTCCTCATGTACTATGCGTGAATAGTGATCAAGACTCTGTCATCTCATATGTACACACCGCTCACTGTCGTGAGGTGGCGGAGTGAGGAATACCCCCCTCCTTCAGTTACTATTATAATTGCTGCGAACCGGGACGGACATGCACACGGTGTGTAAAGCAGTGAGATGATACAGCAGATAAGATAATATAAACAAACAGTACATTTGGCGACGAGTCTGTGAGTATTACTTTTACATTTTTGACCTGTCATAATTCACTGCTTGAAGAAAAAAAACATAGGTTATTGAATATTTCTTACGTACCCATAGTGGAACAAGATACCAATTGAAGTAAAAAAAAATATAAACTATAGTACTGCATAGTCTACATCTAGATCTTCAAACTAAAATACATAGGCACATTATGCGCTCGATAATATATTTAAGAGCGTGGTGCGGGTAGCATAATAAATAATTACCATATAAAGTGGTCGTCATATTTTTTTTCGTTATAAATTTCTGTACCTATTAATTGAAGAGAAAAAGGAACTTAAAATATTGCAATACACTGATGCGGTGTCTAAATAGATAATTTAAATAGTTTTTTCCAAGGAATTTAAAAAGGTAGATGTTTGTAAAGTATTCGGTTTATTATATTATTCGGTTCGCGGGTGGTAACCGGGAAGCTATGAAGTTTAATTGTTGTGGCGTCTATGGACATCAAGCGTTCATGAGTGATGAATGCTTTGTTTATCATCATACGAACAGTGGTCATCTTTGACTTTGCTTGCTTTCATTATACATCCGTTCTAAATCGATGAAAGTTTAAACGTTGTATGACTAGGCCATGCAATAGGATATTTAATTCTTAATCTTTCCCGCGTCTACCGCACACATGGTGGGCGAGACACATAAGTGTTATTGTGTAGGTACATACATACATAAATCATGTTCCGTTTTAATTATTACCCATTAACGATATACTATACCCACTGCAGTGCTTTAATGTTACGGATAAAGCAATATCGAGTTCAATTCCCGATCGAATATTGAGTATTGATAAAAAATTAAAAAAAAAAAAAAAAAACATTTGTAACTTACATGCAATAATCACTATTGCAAAATAAGAAGACTTAAATAAGAGTTAAAAATAAAAGAGAACGATTGACAAATAGAAGCAAGTCATGTTAACGGACGATACCCATTTGAGACCGGACGTATTTTATGTGCTTACATGTAACAAAAGTAACAATGGCAAATCTTATATTAGAAAAAAAAAAATATGTGAAGAAGTGACATCAGTGTATATGTGGGATGAAAAGGATGGAAAATGGCTAGTACATTTATTTAGAAGTCTCAAATAATAATACAAAATCAGAAATAATAAATAGAAAAAAATAAATAAAAAAATAACACTTAAAAGGGGGTTAATGACAACAAAATTGTTGCTAAAATATTTAAGATGCATTATTACTACAAATTAACTTACAAACGGCAAAAGATCTAATCTGCATTTAGCATTTAACCGCAGGTCAAAACGATTGCAAAACAAAATGAAAAAAATTTGAGTTGGTAGTTGATGATATGTACCTACAAGGGAATTTGGTGGACGCTTGGCAGAAAGTGCCATGGTCTTTTTTGTTATTGTTTTTGTTTAACGATGGGTTATTTTAGAAGTTTTTTTTATACGTTTATTAATGTCATGGTAGGAACATACAAGACATTTATTTGATTCAAGATAGATTTTATAGCAAATACTTTAAGAATAATAAAATGAATACACTTGGTAATGGAGTGCGACACATCTCGTGGGTATTTGTGCAAATAGAATTATGTACATACCTAATACCTTATAAATTACGGATACCTTATCAAATTAAATAATGGTACTTTGATGCTTCCATTAGATGGGAAATATTTGATCCAAAGGCACTTCTATTGAATTGGAATATCGTAAGTCAACAAAGTCGCAAAGGTCTTTAAATTCTTAAAAAGCCACCCCGCACACAATCTAATATTAGAAAAACTAGATTTGGAAGGTGATAGTGCCTCATTAGGGCAGCGCTGGGAAAAATAGAAACGGTCTTGAGATATTTACCTCGAGGCGGCAAATATTACAACATCTGTAAAGAAAAGAGTTACGCTTTTATTGCTTGGTGGATCGGGCTATAGTGTTAAAAGTGCCAGTTCTCACTAATACTACACGTCAAGTCATAGGTTTGGATTCGACGTTCTTGGCCAGAACTTAGCTTCGCGGACGGGTTTAGGTCTTGGGGCATGTATTACTAGCTGTGGGTGTTAAATACGCTTCAGTGTGCCAGGTCACTGACTTAGCCAGGTCAGGTATAAAATATTAGTATTGCTAAGTACCTATGTGTATGCGTCAAGTGATGAATGTGTAGCATACAATATCGATGATTTTCAAGTTTACTATGAAGTTGGGTTAAGTTTACTATGAAGTTGGGTTAAGTTTACTATGAAGTTGGGTTAAGTTTACTATGAAGTTGGGTTAAGTTTACTATGAAGTTGGGTTAAGTTTACTATGAAGTTGGATTAAGTTTACTATGAAGTTGGGTTAAGTTGACTGTGAAGTTGGGTTAAGTTAACTGTGAAGTTGGGTTAAGTCAACTGTGATATTAAGTCGAGTTGACCGTGGGGTTAAGGCCAATTAACCAAAAGGTTAAGTCGAGTTGACTGTCGGGTAAGGTCGACTGTCGTGTAAGGTCGACTGTCGTGTAAGGTCGACTGTCGGGTAAGGTCGACTGTCGGGTAAGGTCGACTGTCGGGTATGGTCGACTGTCGGGTAAGGTCGACTGTCGGGTAAGGTCGACTGTCGGGTCAGGTCGAATGTCAAGTCGGGTGGAATGTCAAGTCGGGTGAACTGTCAAGTCAAGTTAACTGTCAATTTTAGTCTCGAGTAAAGTAAAGTAAAGTCTCGAGTAAAGTAAAGTCTCGAGTAAAGTCTCGAGTAAAAGTAACGTCTCGAGTACGGTCTCGAGTAAAGTAAAGTCTCGAGTAAAGTAAAGTAGAGTCCCGAGTAAAGTAAAGTAGAGTCTCGAGTAAAGTAAAATAGTAAAGCAACATAGTCTCAAGTGAAGTAAAACAGTCTTAAGTTGAGTAAAGTAGAATCAAAGCGAAGTCTAAACCAAGTTAATTTACATAAAAATGTGGATCCTTTCATCACTTAACTAGTGTTGACTGTGTCATGGGGACCAGTGTCTTCGCCAATTAACATCAATATAGTATTATCATATTTTACTTAGTCATTTAATGAGATTTATAATAACTTCCTCATTGTAGCTATTGATCTTAGTATTATAAATTTTTGGGAATGACGAGAGATGTCATTTGGAAAAAAAGAAGTTTGTAAAAAGAGTACAGTGGTGATTTTAGTAAGAGACAAATAAGTCTTAATGTAGAGGAGAAAAAGTGATTTATTAATTCTTGCCTAAAGTGGGTGAGAGATTTTGGGGTATGATGACAGAAGTAAACTCCATTAAGTTGGGACAACTTCTTGGTTGGAAGTTATTTCCATTAAGTTAGGAAACTTCTTGGTTGGAAGTATCAACCTCCATCAAATTAGAAAACTTGGTTAAAAGTAACCTGCGTTAAATTGGGAAATTTGGTAGGAAGTAACTTCCATTAAAATGGGAAACTTGGTTGGAAGTATAAACCTCTATTAAATTAGGAAACATTGTTGGAAGTAACCTCCATTAAATTGGGAAAACTTGGTTGGAAGGGCCTCGCATTAAATTGGGCAATTTGGTTGGAAGTAACCACCATTAAATTGAAAAATAATAATAAGGTGTGGAGTGAAGGAAGAATTAGTAGAATTAGGAAATTAATAATATAATGAAAAAAGTATAGGAAACGGGATGATAATAGAGAATGAGTAATAATTAAGGAGGTAAAGGAAGGATTAGTAGAATTAAGAAATTATTAATTTAAAGAAATAGCTAAAGGGTCTGATGAACAGGCAACCCGAGGTAAGGGACCTGTAGGTAAACAAACCCGTGGTAAAGGGTCTGATGAACAGGCAACCCGAGGTAAGGGACCTGTAGGTAAACAAACCCGTGGTAAAGGGTCTGATGAACAGGCAACCCGAGTTAAGGGACCTGTAGGTAAACAAACCCGTGGTAAAGGGTCTGATGAACAGGCAACCCGAGGTAAGGGACCTGTAGGTAAACAAACCCGTGGTAAAGGGTCTGATGAACAGGCAACCCGAGTTAAGGGACCTGTAGGTAAACAAACCCGTGGTAAAGGGTCTGATGAACAGGCAACCCGAGTTAAGGGACCTGTAGGTAAACAAACCCGTGGTAAAGGGTCTGATGAACAGGCAACCCGAGGTAAGGGACCTGTAGGTAAACAAACCCGAGGCAAAGGGTCTGATGAACAGGTAACCCGAGGTAAGGGGCCTGTAGGTATAGAAACCCGAGGCAAAGGGTCTGATGCACAGGCAACTCGAGGTAAGGGACCTGTAAGAAAACAAACCCGTGGTAAAGGGTTAAGGAATACTTGATGTGACTTGAGCAGGGGAAGGTCTGACACATATACAGTGAGGAGAACCGAAGGTTACAGGTCAAGATCAGATTATGGTCAATCTGAACTTGGAGAGGCGGACACAAAGCTCGAGGCAAGAGCCTGTGCACAGTAATTCTGATGGAATATAAAGTATCACATTAGGAGCATATGATCAAACGGAATATGAGGAATGGAACGAAAGAAAGTAAGATTATGCAGAGCTTTTGACAGAAATGTTAGCCAAAAAAGCAAAATGGATGGATAAATTTTAACAGAGTTTTAGAATCTGATTCATCATAGAATGATTCATGCACAAGTGAAAACGAACAGAGATGTGTCCAAGGCAAGGAGGAATGAAAACAACTACCCTATCAACTTATCGAAATTTGTATTATATCCTATGATTTCAAATGTTAAAGTTGAACGAGTTTTTTTTCCCATTTGGTATCTATAGATAATATAAAATGTCATACTGAACTCGTAGTTTCAAGGAATGCTACTAAAATAAAGAAGGACAATAAATTACAAATTTAGATGAAAAAAAAAAAAAAAAAAAAAAAAAAAGAAGCGGAAGGGACTCGCTTGGAACAGGATGGCCGAGCTGTTAGGTCATAAACTATTTAAGAAGCATTATATTTGCGACGGAACAAACAACTTACGTATATCGCCCCCACTGCGACGCCCCACTACCAACGCGGAGCTTATAAGGCGTGCGCAGTGCGGGCGCAGGGCATTCGCTCGCTGGCGTTCGGGCAAGTCGGACATGTTACTTTGATATTATTATTTTATTTTAAATTGAATTATAATTAAAGTGATTAAAGTGTTTTTAAATAAGTATTTAATATTGGATTGTGTATTCCATGTACAAGTTCTTCTAACTTATCAGACAGATGTGTTGCTGGGGAGTTTGTTCCACCACTCCTTCTCCTCAGCTACTCGTAAAACACTAGGAAGTGGTGACGGGTGGGCATTTTGGGGAACTCTCTTAATATGATTCATAAAATAAAAGTAAAATTTGTGATTACGGTGCGTGTTTCATTTCCTGACCAATACTACGATGGAAAAGTCAATAAAATGTAATAGTTTGCAAAAAACTAAAAAGACGCCTTTTTCTTTCATATTCTTGCCAGCAAACTTTTCATAAACAACTCTCTTCATAATTTATTTACAAAATATTACAACCCATTCACATCAAATTGAAGAGGTGGTCCCATATAAATTTTATCAAAATTGCTTCAGCGCTTTTTGAGAAACTGAACAAAAACGGAAAATACGTGTACCTCGATGACGTTTTGGTGTTCTCCAAATGTTTAAATTCCACGTTCCATTATATTGGGGTTTTTAGTTCTGGGGTATAACAACTAAAAAGTGAAAAATAAAAACTTTTTTACAAAAAAAACAACCGACTTCCAAAAAAAAATACACTAAAAATTTATAAATACCTTTAATTTTGGAAGTCGGTGTCAAATAACGAAGAAGTAAAAATACAAACACCGACTGCCGAAATTAAAGGTATTTATAAATTTTTAGTGTATTTTTTTTTGGAAGTCGGTTGTTTTTTTAATGTCTCTTGTCACAAGTACGTAAGCAATTCAGACACAGTAACACGGTGTGGAGACCTGGTGACCTGAAACACAGGCCATTGGCCTAGCTTAGGCACCAGTCCCCACAATATTTTCAGTGTTGTACTACCTACTTGGTCAATTAAATATGTAAATGTTTCTGTTAAATATTGTGGTGAAAATAAACGTATTATTATTATTATTCCATTTATTTAACTTTATTATTTTTATTTCGTTTATTTATCTTTTTAACATATTAAATACATATATTTTTAAATATTTCTTAAAAAAGAATATATGAAAAACATTTAAAAATATAAAAAATAGTAGCCCACCGGTATCGGGAACAGGGTCCAAGCTACCGGCGGTCAGGGCTCCAGAAAGAGGAACCGCCTGACAATGCGAGCCGTGTCCAGAAGTACTGCTTTCTGAATCAAGCCCTTGATCCAGCCGCCTAACGAGAGCCTCCTGAGGTGTTGATCGAGCCTCGTGGCTATTAAGCCATTGGCTGACACGACTATCGGTACAATGATCGCTGAGTCCACATCCCACATGTCGACGACCTCGTGAGCCAAGTCAATATACTTGATTTGTTTATCTTTCTCGGTTTTCACGAGGTTCTCGTCATGTGGGACGGTAATGTCAACAATCATTGCACGCCTCTCGATTCGATCCACCACCACTATATCAGGCTTATTGGCTACAATAGTCCTGTCAGTGATGATGGACCGATCCCAGTACAATGAGATATGACCATTATCGAGAACTGGGTCGGGCGCATATCTGTAGTACGGCACTTCCGATTCCACAAGAGAGTACTTCAGAGCAAGTTGCTGATGGACAATCTGATAATATTATTATTATTATATTATACATGGGTATCAGAGGAATGTTTAAACAACAATTAGTCTGCCAACTTTGGGAGTCAGCCATATTGGATTTAGAATGACGCCACTTAGCTTAGTTATTCGCAAAAAGACGGTATCCCTGATCTGCAGATTGCGTGGCAGCCGGAACAAAATCCTGGAGACTGTAGCGGACAGGATCTCGTCCCCACTCTGGAGATCATTTGTGAGGAGAGTAATTTAGTCGTTTAATTATTTAATAATTTGATAATTAATGTATTTTTGACATGCTATTATTTTATTTTCGATTAATTATTATTGTATCTTAATCTAATTGTAAATGTATTTTAATTTAATTGTAATTTTAATTTTATTTTATTTTATTGTAATTTTTATTTTATTTCTTGTGTCTGATTTTATTATATGGGTTATTTTATGCCTGAAATAAATGATATTTAATTTAATTTAATTTAATTTAATTTAAACATGCATTTTTATCCAAACTAAACATGTACCTATGCAAAATTTACGAGTAGCTCAATAGAAAATCGGGAAGTGGTTAAAATTTATATTCTAAAAATAAAAATTTAGTTACCACTAATATCGCCAATGACCTAGTGATGGGTGCGGGTAGCCGGTAGATGCGAGACGCACAGGACCGGCCATTGTAGCGACTTTTGCGGGAGGTTATGTCCAGGAGTGGACGTTTTTCGGCTGAAATGATGATGATGATGATGAAGTTAGTTACAGGTGAAGCTAATTACTACACTTTGTATTTAATCACATGGATTGACGCGCACTGCCGGAATGTCACTTTGTCTATTCCAAACATTTTTAACCGACTTCAAAACAAGGAGGAGGTTCTCAATTCGACTGTATTTTTTTTTGACGTGAACCGATTTTGAAGATTTTTTTTCTTTGAAAGCTGTTGCTTCACATATGGTCTCATTTTAAATTGGTGGAGATCTGATAAAGAACTTTGGAAATACACAATGGAACTCTTCAATAAATGATAGCAAACCTTCCAGAATTGCTGCAATCGCATGTCTGTATATTGTTTTCACCACTTCGCAACATTGCATCACGCTGATACGCTCTGAAGGGGTATACAGATTGGTACAGTTCACCCTGAAACACCATAATTTCACCAACTATGTTCAAATTCCCTATTTTTGGGGCAATCAATTCGGGCATAACTTTACTATTTATTTAGTTTTAGAATGGGGTACAACAACTAAAAAGTGAAAAATAAAAAACTTTTTACAAAAAAAAATACAACCGACTTTGTGTCAAATAACGCAGAAACCAAACTAGAAACACCGACTTCCGAAATTAAAGTTATTTGCGTTTTCTAGTATTTTTTATGGAAGTCGGTTGTATGTTTTTTTGTAAAAAGTTTTTTGGCACTTTAATTCGCTATCCTGATATAATATGTCACTTTGTCCAGAGCGCCCAAAGTCCTCTTTATCCGGTCATTTAGTTGTTTTTGCGAGTTCTATACTAATGCTCTTTTCCAAAAATAACCAGGTTTTCCGTAGAGTAAACCCACAGATGATCTGCTCATAAAACGCCTGCGTCTGTACATACTAAAAGTGAATTACGTTTTGCTACATCAGTCCCTATACCTACTAATTGTTGTTTGTACCTAGAAAATGGACATCTACCTGACCGCTATCCTTGTTTCAGCACAACCCACTTCACTCACTCGACTTTACAACTAGGTCAACCAAAATATAACTTCCACTTCACTTACCTTTGCTATAACAACAACAACCTGTAGACAGTTTGTTTTTTTTTCACATTGTATCGTAACATGAACTAAAATATCACGAAAAATATACTACTGTTTTTTGTTTTGTACTTTTGCCGGTCGTACTTTTTTGATGTACAGTCACGAGCAAAAATATTTACATAAGAAAACTTTACTTGTAAGCTCATGAACGGTTTTAAGATACTTGAGCTTGTAAGTAAAGTTACTTGTGTACCGTATCAGCGTGATTTTATGTTACGAAATGGTGTAAATAACAAACCGACGTGCAATTGCAGCATTTCCGGAAGGTTTACTATCATTTATTGAAGAGTTCCATTGACTATCTTGACTGTCAAAAAAGTAAATAAAAAAAATATTCTCCGAATTTTTTCATCAGATCTTCACCATATTTAAATGGGAGCATTTGAGAAGTATGAAAAAAATAATTATTCAATTCAGTACAGGCGTCTTTGAGTAATCGAAGAAGATACATAAAAAATAAAATCTTCCGACGAATTGTTAACCTCCTCCTTTTTGAAGTTCGGTTAAAATATCAGAAAAGTTAGCTCCCAGCAGGGCTTGATATCGTATCGTCATGAGGAGTCGTTACATAATAACGATTGAAGATTGACAAAAACCATTGAAAGCAACAGCTGATCATTGTAATCGATCATAGACCGCAGAACCGATTGATATTGGCATCAATTCTGTTTGGCACAGTCGGAGTTCATGTCATATTTCGAGATTTGAAGAACGGCTCGAAATTCTCTCTCAATTTCGGATTCGCTGTCAAAACAACACCACAAATCGCGTATCGTTGCTCAGCTTTCCAACTAATCAATACAGTGTTGGCAGTGTAGCTATAAATAAATGAAACAAGACTGAATATTTTACCACTGTGTATGCCTCAGGCGTTGACATCGGAAAGCCGGAACACCTTGTAAAGGTATTTGCTCCAGCTAATCCGTTTAAGTGTGGTACCGTAACTAAATTTAGTGACGATGGCGCGACGGTTAGAGGAAACTTTTAGCGGCTCATAAACACGCAAAGGAAGTAAATACTGTAACGTAGGCGTTAATAAAGGGGTGTTGATACTAGTGGGATTTTCTTCAACGAAAATCTCGACCCCACTCAATCATTTTAACCTATCAGGATCATTAAGTGTTGAACAATAGCGCCATTTTGTCTTCTAATAACAATACACTTAGTTATCAGTATTACAAAATCCCTGGCAGCATTGAAAATACCACGTTAAGCACGTCTCCTCCTTCTGCGAAGCAGTAATGCTCGCGAAGGCGGAGGCGGTACGCATGAGGGAGACTCAACAACGGAGTCGCCCTCACGCCCTCAGCAGCAGCCGCCTCAAGAGACGCCTGGGACTTCCGGCGCCGCGAGACGATCTCCAGCCACCGTAGACCCGGGTCTGCGGACGGCGAGTAATGGGTAGCTCGCCGTCCGATCAGCACCAGGCCCGAGAGTCGACGGCGCGTACTGTTCCACGCGCGCCTCACAGAGTTGTCAGCAATAAGGACGGGGCCCGTCATGGCCGATGCCTGCCCTCCCCGGGCATAAATTCGAAACAGAGTTACCTCGCCCCCGGGCACTAAGGGCAGGAAGGAACAGGGGTGGGTTTTAATCAGTAAGAGTCTGACACGCCCTCCCGCTCCACCCAGAGCGGGAGAGAAGTCATTGGATGATTTCCCAACCCACAAAAAAAAAAAAAAACAACTGCTTTAGATGCATCTTTTTACGTGTCTTTTGGGCTAAGCGTTTTTGTCTATTTCGTGGGTCTAGCGAACCGAGATACATGTCTCGTTCTAGTTTGGTTACAGATGCTTTTATGTTGTTTAATCTTGAGTATTAGCATATAGGTATATTGTGTTATCCGTTTTATTATTTTTGGTTAAAAAAATTATTAAATTTAAAATAAAATTCGTTAAAATACCCACCAAAGAACTAAATCTGATAATTTCTGGCTCAGTATGAAGACTTTTATTTTTGGATAGATTCATGACCTTCATCGAAGTATCGTCAACTACAGCTTTGCTTATCAAAACGTCCGTAAGATTTTTTAGGAAACATCAAGGAAAATTTTTCACCAAGCAACATAGCTGTATATAGACACGCTGTATACCTATGTCAGATATACAGTGTGTAAAGGGAGGAGGGGAGAGGGACGGGTGTACAGTGTGTACTGGTCATATATTAAATATAGCTTCTGCCCATAGAAATGATCAACTTTCGTCAATAAATCAAAAGGAATTCGAAAAAAATAATTGACCTCTCGTACTAATTTTGATCGGCTGATGACAACTTTGTATGGAAATTATTTTTTTTACTTCTTTATTTTCATGGACAGAATCAGCACCTATCTAAAATATGGCCGCTCATTTCCGTAACGCCCTGTATAATTGTGGAATGCGTCTGGGAGTATCATGATAAGCATTTTTCAATTCAGTAGCTTTGACCTATCTCCGACCTAATTTCGCAAGTCTCCAAATAGTACAAACCGTTCCACAATGCCGGGTATATATTCCACGAGCCGTCCTGTACATAACTTGACTAAACTCAGGACATTCCAGCTCAGGCATTCCGTAAGTCCGGCCAGAGAAACTTGACTAACTAAATTAACCTAACTGAAATTATTTGTGCAATAATATTACGTGGGCTGTGTTATTAATTAACTGTTTAACTTTGCTGTGATTATGTTGGAATTATATCTTTAAAATAAAATTAATGTTGGAAAGATAGTTCCCTGTTTGTGGGCAAGCAATTATTTTTTTTTAAACTATGTTTTGTGCTCGGCTTCGGCCGCGTTAAAGTTAGAAATTTTCCATGGAAACTTACTACCAAAGTAAAAATCCAATTTCAGGTCATGTTCCGACCGTGGATCAAGTTTCATCTAAATCAGTTCAGCCGCAGAAAGGGATTTTATTAAGAAATCGGATATTTCTTAATATAATCCCTTTCTGCCGCTTTTCACTTAAATAATACACACTAGAAATTTCCATTGCGGACCTAAGACACCCCTGGAGGACACCCCTGGGGGTGCCACGGGAACTTGAATTCGGACCTGTGGCACCCCCAGGTAATCAAATCCATACATCGGTGTATCAGTGGTATCACGGTCTCATGTATCGTGGGTGCGTTTAGAAACGCCCAGTCCCGGAACAACTATCTTAAGGACATACAAAATATTTGTTCCGGGAGAGATTTAAACCCGCAACACTCAACCAATCGCTCAACCACAGTGCCAACTGTGTCGTCATGCAAAAATGACAATTTGTACCCTAGGAAAAGCTAAACTACACACAGCACGGCTATATTCATACAGCTTTTGAGAGCTTGAATAGAACAAAGCTTCCTTCTTTCTTAACGTGGTGACTGGTGAGTTCGTAGTTCTTTTAAGCTAGCTTCCACTTAATCTGTGCAATTCTTTACACCGTCCACAGCGCGCTGTGGCTGCAAGCCGTCATCAATCCGACCGATAAAATCCTTTAGTGGCTTTCCTAGTGGAGCTATCAAAATATTACATGGTAGTAAGTTTTCTTCCTCTACTCTTAGGGAAACATTTTTAATGTAGTCTACGTTTAGTGAGCCACTTTAATTTCCGTGTTTCTAGATAGCTGCAAAGCCTGTTCGATTCTTTTACCATTTCATAAAATGTACTTTTTTTTTTACCCTTTTAACAAATATCGGGTGTAAAAAGACAGTTTCCGAAGCCGAAAGCCATTACTTGGTTATTTTTTTTTCCTCTAGAACATACCTGGAAATCCACTGGTTCTGGAGATATTGAAGGTCAAAGTCACATTTTTTTTTTTACTTTTTTAGGAAAATGAATTCCAAGTGTTATTACTAAACTTTTTTCTAAACAAACCTTACCTGAATTTTCGATATTGTTTTTTCGAAATTACGTATTTGCTGTTATAAAAACGCAATAAATATCAAACGTATCTGCCTACGTGGCTTAGTGCGAAGGCAGAGTTTAACTCCACTTGCCTGGGTTCCCGTTACATTGCGCGCACTAAAAAATAGTTTTTTTTTCACAACTAAAAATAAAAGTCGTTTCACAGCAATAATTTTTGCGCAAAGCTACTTTGTTAGACGTACTAATGAAGACAGAAGTGCATGGAGAGTTCCAAACCAAAATCGTTTCTCAGGGTTTCATCGCCTTAATAATACGTCTTGAACGACATAGATGGCGCTAGTATAGTAGTTGGATTGGAAAATATACATCTCTCGTTAAAGAACATTATCTTGTTTTTTGCTAGTTACAATATTACTTAATTTTAACACAAATTCTCCTACGACACGACATTACAAACCTTATAAAGCAAAGGTCGTAATAACTAGGATTCGAACTCGGTGGCATAAAATTTACCGATACCATAGCCACTGGACTATTGCGTCATTACGCAATGAGTTGAAATTATCCTACTCTTTATTATATCGAAGTTGTTTAGCGACTTTAACCTGTATCATAAATCTCATAAGAATTGAGGGTAGTTTAATATTGACTGTATAAAAATTAAATCTTTTTGTTCAATCATAACGTTCTTTACTATCTTTGAGTGAGTTCAGTTACGATTGCATTTAACAATTTTTTAATATTTATCTTTACCATGAGTTCGCGTTCTAATATTGATATGGCTACGAGGGCCCAAATAATAGCATTGCATAATCAAGGCCTAAATTATTCTGAAATTTCGAGAGAAACTGCCTTAAACGTAAGTAATGTTTTAAAATCACTGTTCGTTATTTATTTTATTATCCATGGTTATCGATACACGAAAATAATAAATAATATATTTCCCTTATAGGTAAAGACTGTCACTTTATGGATAAAGCGGTTTCAAGAAGAGGGTTCGTTGGAACACCGCAGTAGATCTGGCAGAAGACGCCATATTGACTCAGACCAGCGTCAACTTATGGTGCAAGGTTATGAGGAAAATGGCTTTACACCAACAAGATATTACGCAGAGTTGTTTGATACATCTTTGCGGACGGTGTATCGTGCTCTTCATAGTGAAGGTCTGCATTATCGTCGACATGCTATTGAGCCATTGCTAACCGAAGCTAATAAAAGAGCACGATTGGAGTTCGCTTTGAAATACAGACATTTCGACTGGAGCAACGTTATCTTCAGTGATGAAAAGACTTTCAAGTCTAGCCAGCACGGGCGAGTTAGGTTGTGGCGTAGGAATAATACGCGTTATGATAGTGATCACGTTGTGCCTAACTCTGAATCCGATCGTATAACAGTGAACATTTGGGGATGGATGACAGCTGCAGGACCAGGAGAACTTACTGTAATACCCAGTCGTGCAAACAGTGTTAACTACTTAGATGTGCTGAATGACGTCATGTTGCCCACTGTGCGGAATGTTTTTCCTGTAGAAGACATGCCAGTAATAACGTTCGTGCAGGACAATTGTCCTATACACCGTTCCATAATTGTGCAAGAGTGGTTTAGCCAGCAATTGGACATACGAATTATTCCTTGGCCTGCGAGATCGCCAGATTTAAACCCCATTGAAAATTTATGGGGCGTTATGGTTCAAAAGTGGGACAATAGGAACGAAAGGACTAAGGAAGCACTGAGTACTCACTGCATGGAGGTATGGGATTCTATACGGGGTCACAATTTATGTGAAAAATTAATAGACTCCATGGGTTCGCGGTTGCAAGCTGTAATCGATCAAAATGGCGGATACACGAAATATTAAAGAATATAAAGTGTTGACTATTGAATTGAGTAATAATGATTGAGTAAAAATGAAAAGACCGGGGTAGCTATAATTTATATGATAAATTACAGTAATCAAACTTGGTGTAAGTTGGATAAATTTATACATTACTTTATAACAACAAAATGTTATTACACTAATGATTTTGATTTCTTATATAATATAAGAAATTGTAATAATATCTAATTAAAATAGCTAATTAAACTAATAAATAACTTAATAAATAAAATATGTACAAGAGGCATAAAAAATCCGGTAGTGGTAAAGCTCATTGGGCATCAAAAAATTCGTCCACCTCGCTGTCAATGGGAAAAGTGCCCAGAACGCTGGCAGCATTGCCACGTTGAATGGCAATGCTGATTCGTTGGCCGAAAAAAAGGCCAGCCCTCTGGTCACGTGAAGAGTCGACTAAAAGTTTGCTGATGTCATGGAAAACTCGATGAGCACTCGGACCCCATGGCCCTAGTGTTTCAACCCCAAACGGCTCAAACATATAACTCCCAATAAGGTTGTTATATTTGCACCGTTTGAGGTTTTCTGCACCTGTAGCAGCCGCCCCAGCACAGCCCGCCGTGCTAAGAAGATGAGATGGCGCAAGGGTGTCGACACATGTTGCATCCCACACCAAAGGCCTACCCATCTTCCAAGGCATTATTGTCATCCCGTCGGGCCTCTTTCCATCGTCACGTGCCAGGCCATGAGGTAAGAAAGAAATTAAAATAAAAACAATATAAACATAGATTCCTTTCCAACATAATAAATTATTTATTTATTATTATAAACAACTCGGTCCCAAAATGACAGCTATAACCCGGTCTTACAATTGTTATTGATTTTAGGTTTAGCTTCAATTTCTTCCTCCTTCTGGAACGAATACTTAAGCTATGAACCTTAGTCATAACATAATGCACAAATCAATCATTATAGTCAATACCACTAAACATAATTATGCAAAACGTAAAATTTTTATAATTTATGAGTAGGTAAAATATTTACAGAACTAAGGTTGCATATATAGTGAAAGTTATTATAACATAATGTAAATAAAACTAAATAATAGAAGAATAGCACAACACAGTTTTGATTTAGAATACTTATAATATCTATTATACAGTTTTACTTTGTTAAGGTCTTCTATTTTGTAATAGAGTTATTCAGTTATAAATTTTACTTGTATTTCTCCTTAACAAGTGAATTAAATCATTGTTAATTGGATGTAAAACTGCTAGGTTAGGTTATACATTCTATAAGAAAGAAAGACATAAATTGTATTCTTCTTTGAGTATTAAATGTCTTAAACTATAATCAATAAAATAGTTTCATTTCTTATCCTTTACGAGAATTAAACTTAGTAAATCTTAAGCTGTTAGAAAAATATATCTAAATCTTCTTACATAAATGTTTTTTACTAATAATACTAATACTTACCACCAATTATGAAAGTAATTTATATAATATATAATTATATAATGTTATATATGGTAGTATATGTATACTTGTATATTATCCCTATATTCATTTATACATCTTATACCTAATATTTTTTATATTATTTATAACAAAAAATAAAATAAAAACGTTTAAAAATACAAAAAATAGAATATAAATTATATATTAAAATAATTAAATTTAAAAAAAGTCGACAGAGAGCTGGGTTGCGAACCGGTGCCCTGTTGAACGATCTATGTTATTCTGCCATGCTTATCCACCTGAGCTACTGATTATTTATTCTGGAACGTGAAAATAAGAGCTACTTTGTGAATGTAGGGATTTTTATTGATATGATCGACGCCATCTGTAGTCGAATTAACCGATATACCAATTGGCTTATTTAGTTTGGTTTAGATGGCGCTGTATTAAGTACTCGGAAATAAGAAAATATAGTAATTTTTGTTTATTTGAATATAAATATATTATTATTACTTAGTAATTATTTTAGGTATTAAAAACCTTATTATCTGCCTCTGCATAATAAGGTTTATAAGCTTTGCAGTGTTATTTTCATGATTGAACAGCGCCATCTAGTCGTCTCATGAAAGTCATGATACGTAATGCAAAACCTCACAGTCAAAAGTCGACCTTAGGCTCTCCATGCACTTTTGTCTTCAATAGTACAGTATGCGTAGTTGACGGCTATGTGATGTGTCTTTTAACACCCCGTATATTTTAATGCATTGAAGAGCACATTAAACTGTATTTTCGTGGTTAATTCCACACCCGTATACACTCACACGGGGCCCATCGTGGCCGGTGCCTGCATGCCTAGGGGTAGCGGATAAATTCTGAAAATGAGTTATCGCACCCCTGGGCACTCAGACAGGGAAGGAACAGGGCTGGGTTTTAGTCAGTAAGAGTCTGACACCCCCTCCCGCTCAACCCAGAGCGGGAGAAGTCATTGGATGATTTCCCACCCCACAAAAAAAGAGCATGGAATTGTACCGACGTATCCCGAAGAGTCGCCAAACTTAAGTGGCAGTGGGCAGGGCACATTGCTTGCAGAACAGATGGTCGATTGGGTCGAAAATTACTGGAATAACGACCGCGTGCCGGCAGACGCAAACATGACCAGATCGTCACACCACCTTTGCCGCGATCGACCTCGACGGCGACGTCCTCCCTCTGGCGTCCAATGAGTGATCTTTGCCCACCTCTCCGGGTGCATAATAAACAAAAAAAAAACAAAACACTTCTGTTGTTTAAACATACCACTTATTTACTCAAAACTATCCACTTAAGTACATACTCGGCACGTTTAAAGTGTAATAAACATAAAATTATATCACAGTTTACATTACATTACCATAATGACGAGAATCCCATACATACTGCTAATAATATAGACCCTAAATTACTCTTAAAGCAATTCAATTACCTGTTTATCTTAATACTCTTCTTGCTTAATGGATTGAGAGAATTTTGAACGCTGTCCAAGTTTGGACTTGAAATCCTGTGTAGAGAGAGAGTAAATAAAACGGTTTTGCATTTATCTCTTATGTTTAGTTTACCAAAATAAAGACGGTTTTGTGTGTTATCTTAGTTGAAAAGTAGTAACATGTCTGATTTATTATTATTTAAAACTGATTTGATACCAAGGTAAGTAAAATTCTACATACCTGTTTCCTAAGTCTGCACTATATTCTCTCTGACCCACACTGCGACTTATGGTGTGTTTCTACTTTAAAAAGGAGGATTTTTTATTTGTTTTAATTTACATAATTACCAACATATATCCGATAGGGAAAGTTATCACAAAAAAAAAAACATACATGCATAACAAAGCTTGACTGAGAACAGCAATAGTGAAATTCTTCACTATTCATCTTTTGACTGATTGTGAATTTTACATGAAACCAGGGCGATTTGACCTCCAGTGTGCAGGCAATAAGTACATTCCGCCACTGTACCATAACATTGTTGCCATTGTATAGAATTAATAATTTCATAAAGGAGTTACATAACTACTTTGGTGTGGGATAACGTATATTCCATACATGTAGTTTAAGGGCACACCAATGAAACCGAACGCGATCAGCACATCTAAACCACATTCAAGGATCTTTTTTATCCAAGTCTATAGAGTCCCACGGCTGGGCAAAGGCTTCCCACATATCCTTCCAGGCACTCTTTTCTTGCGCCACCTCAAGCCAGCCTTCGTTGCGCGCATCCAAGGCATCCCGCCACGGATTTCAGGGCCGGCCTTGGCGACGCCGTCCTTCTCTAGCACCCAATGCGTGGCGACTTTTGCTCAGCGGTCATCATGCATGCGGCCGCCGTGATCAGCCCCATTTAAGCCTGGCAGCCTTTTTACCCACGTCTATAATTTCGATTTTGGAACGCAGCGTGGTGTTCCGCACTCTGTCTATTCTAGAACTATCAGTGTGATATTCGTCCGTAGCCGACGCTCGCAGGTATTCGATAAACGATGACCTATTTCATCAATCCGCAAAATGTTCGGCCCCACCAACATAGAAGAATAGAACTTCCTACAGGGGAGACCGGAGCCAAAAATAAGAATTTAAAAAATGGATGCGCGAATGACCATTCCTAAGTCATGCGTCTAGCCAGCATATCAAATGCTTATTAAAACTTACATCTCTTAACTGTAGCCTACCTCTTGTAACATCACAGGCTCACAGCTCGCCCAATAAAGCAAACACGACAATTTGCCGTAACGAGAGTGATGCCATAAAATGTATGAAGCCACGGCGTCATGTATGTCACAAGCAGAAGCCGGCGATATATTGGGGATTGGGTCCCTCCCACTTCAAGGAGGGAGAAATGTCAGGGGTTTGATAAGTTTTTATGAGCAACACGTGGCATATTTAAGATGGTGCAAGCTCATGTGCTGCACCAACTCGCACAGGGCCTGCGTGGTCGATTCCAAGCAGTGAGAACTTTATTATGAAAAGCATTAACAAATGCTTTTCAAATATAAACTTAAACAATACTTTCAAATACTTATAAAATACCTTTTTAAAAAAATCTCGATTTCAGGTTTGATTCCACAGTAAATAAAATTTGGATATTCATGGGATAATTCCATCCTCTCAAAGATTGACAGTGAATTAAAAGTCACCCTGTATTAGGAACGTGGCATTTATTAAATTTTCATCTATTTATGTTACACTAGCTTTTGCCCGCGGCATCGCTCGCGTTAATTTCTAATCCGCTTTTCTGTACCCCTTTTTTTTGACAACTTGTATGCGAAATTTCATATTGATCGGTCGAGTAGCGTAACAAACTAACATTGTATTTAAAATATTTTTAGTTAGGATTACGCAGTTCGTCACAGTGTGAACAAAATTCTTAGAAATCAATTGCAATTTTTCGTTCTGTAAAAAGTTAAAAGCAATCAAACGATTTTTATTAGTAAAAATCAAAGTATAGAAATCGGTAAATAAAATCTATAACATTGGTAATGAAAACGTAAATCACAAAAGCAAAGTGGGTGTCACTCCTGAACCCAGTATTTAGTCAATATTTTGTAGGAGACTTTAAAACTGCGGTCACGCCGTCACACCCATCCCATTAACACCATAAATGTCGTGATAATTATCTCGTTTTCGATGTATATAACCACGTAACCACCAACCACTGACCACCACGGTGACCACAACCCTATAAACTAATTGTGGTCACAATACTGGGCCTGGGCCTGCAGTCTCGACATAGTTAACGATCACGTAACGACCGAATTCGTTCACTAAGAAATTAATATTGCAAGGAGGCAAACTTTTATGTCCTTTAATATTTTGACAAGTTTTTGTTTATCTTTTTGTTACAATTTAATTGTTAGGTACAAGCGGTAAAAGTTATTCATTAAAATTTAAATAAATTATTTTTTTTCATGAAAAATAGGTAGTGCTTGCAAGTTAAAATTTACGCCGTCTTACATATTTCAAGAAAAACAATTATTTTTTCAGGTTGTGATCTAAAATTTTTCCTCACAATGAGAGAGTATTTTAACGGCTAGCTAATTTAGCGATCCGTAGCTAACCTAAGTTTCGCTATCAATGTCGAGACTGCAGGCCCTGCAGGTGTATTCGCTAACTTAGTTGACATCAATTTGATAGGCACTTTGCAGTACATTGCTCGGTGGACAGCGATTATAATAGGCACAACGGTTTTCCTAAAAAAAAAAAAAAAAAAAAAAAAACACGTCAAAGCAATAATATACGGCAAAGTGTTTCTTCTTTCTTACTTCTTTCTTCCATTCAAGCTAGTCCTGAAAATCTGGACACCAGGCTATCCTTACTCAGTTACTGGGTTGTCAAGGTCAGATAGGCAATTGCTCCATGTCAATTGCTAATATTTAACTGCACGCAGACCCCAACATAATTTGGAAAGCTTAGCAGTAGCAAATGACGATATACAGAAAATAAAAATTTAACAACAGTTCAAAAAAGAAACGTTTTACTCAAATAAAAAGTTTCGACCACTTTTATATATACTTACAAAGAAGATACCGAAACGATACAACACTAGAGCCATCATAAACATCTTCTTTATTATGTAGGGTGATCCAATTCGAGGTTCCTATGTTTGAACCACTGTAATATAAACAGTGATCAATAATGAGGCGTGTTTCATACGTCAAATGTGATCCTAAAACTACCTCTCAAAGCGTTAATTTTTCAGTTGTTCTATACAGAAACAACAATAATTCAAACACGAATTATTGTTGTTTCTGTAAAAGTCAGCAGACTTTTCCAGGAAAATTAATCAGGTCAATTCAATCAAAATTGTTGAATTCACCGTAATTTTCCTGGAAATTTTCATGCTCTTTATCGTCTGTGTTTTTTGTTGTTGCAGATTGTTCTTAAGAGGATTGTGAAGCTGTAAATTTTCATACAAAATACGATAACTTTTTCCCGCAGTAAACATAGTTAAATTTTCATAATTTTCGGAAATGTTGTAGATATAATGAAAAACTAGGTCCACAAGTTTTTATTTTAAAGAAATATTGCGTACTATATAAGTTATTGGCATCTAAATATCTATATTTTTTACTTTCCTCGAGCATTTTAATTTTTTTTAACATTTCAGTGTCTAGCGGCACACATGTGCGCCACCGCGGAAATTCCGTTTGCCTAGCCAAAAAAATTGCCAAAAACCCGATTTTATTACTATTACCCAAGGTCTTTAGACCTGTGGCAAGGTTTATACACCCGGAACATGACAGAGTCTGTAGTTACACGATGGCCGACTGTCAACGGGGCTTGACAGATGTTTACATTTGACGCGCGCGGGGCCTGAAATCGAACTAAACTGAATTTCTAAAAAGAAAAATGCACAGACCTAGTTACGAGTATGGTATACTGAATGTAATGAGACCAAAATTAAAAGTAAAGGTTTAGAGGGGTGGGGGGGGGGTAAAAACCTTATCGTCCGTAACAGTATTTCAAAAAGGAAAAGTAGGCAATTGCTTCCAAGACTTGCAACTCTCTCTATCGCACTATACGGGTCGCAGAGGGAGCGGTATGAAACAGATAGCATTTATGAAAATATCTACTCGCGCCGCGTATCAGCGCTTCACAATCCTTTTAAATAGATACGTCTTTACCAAGAAACTTGCAACGTTGGAGCACATAAAACTTTAGTAATTTCCGAGATAATTTTGATAATTCGACGACACGGTTAGCGCAGTGGTTGAGCTTTCGGCTGCTGTGCTGCGTGTCGTGGGTTCGATTCCCGCACGGAACAAATATTTGTATGTATGAACTACAGATAGTTGTTCCGGGTCTGGGTGTCTTGTGTATGTGTATATACATGTTTGTGAACGCACCCACGATACAGGAGTAATTCCTAGTGTGGGGCAATGTTTTTTTATTAAAAAAAAATCCTTAAATCGACCTAAAATTCGTCAAAAACAAGCTTAAATGAATCGGCTGCTGCAAAAAATTGATCTGACATCATCTTTACAAACCAAATGAATGATACTCAATTAGTATATCAAAAAAAATAACTTGAATAATAGGTATGTCATTTTGTATGTTATTTTTTTTTCAATGAAAGCTTGGATTTGATCACCCTATAGTTCAGTACTACACCCAACACTCTAATCTATACAGCGTGTTGTTCTGTTTCGTCTGTCTCACAATTATTAATACAGGATGTTCTCCTATTCCAGTTGCCTGCGCCGCGCGGACATCATCAAAGTCTTTGACGGGAGAGACACCAACTCGCCAACTATAGCCATGCTGTGTAATGAGCTTACAGGTATTTATCACTTTTTATTTTAAAAATACCGGCCAAGAAAAAACATAGACTTCTTTTATGTGTTCTTGTAATCTATAAGTAAAAAACTATTTTCTTAATTTTAGACTCAGTAGTTTCGGAGATTAGAGGCGGGAATGGTTAACAATTTGCTTTCAAAATATGAAAAAAAAAAACCACTCACACAATAATAACCCTGTGATATTTCGCACGCGGTACCGTGAAATACTTTATTTTTAATTTTCCAATTTTCACCCCAAAAGAGACAACCATATTCTAAATTAATTTATTTTCGTTACACCGTGTTTGGATGACGGACAGACAGACACACGAGTAATCCTATAAGGTTTCCGTTTTTTCTTCTGGACGTTTGGAACCCTAAACATCCAAAATACTGGTATTCAGTTGCATCTGGTTAGACTGGAAGTCGACCTCTATATAGTGGGAAAGGCTAGGCAGCCGATTATACACATCATCAAATGATATGAGATAACGAAGCTTCACAGAAGTAGTGATATTCTTTTCTAAACTATTAATTCTTGGTAGGTCCACCAGCGATCATTCACTCTGCAGTTTGAAGTAGTAACTTAAAAAAAACTTTTTACAAAAAATAACAACCGACTTGTAAGTTTTTATATTTTTCACTTTTTAGTTGTTGTAGGTACCCCATAACTTAAATTAAATAGTTAAGTAAAGCCCGACTTCGTCCGCGAGGATTTAGAAAAATTATAGCCTATGACACTCAAAAATAACGTGGCTTTCTATTAGTAAAAGAGTTTTCAAAATCGGTTCAGTAGATCCAGAGAGTACTCCCTACAACCTGACAAACTCACAAATTACCTCTTTATAATATTAGTATAGATAACTCAAAATCTTCTTATCAGATTACCTTGATCAAGAAGGATGGCGTGTTTGGCCCCACATTATTTATAAATTAACAAAGAGCCATTCACTTGTAAGTGTATATTTATTATAAATGAGTGTTTATAAGAGGATTATATAAAAAGTATTAAGTCACTAGAAGATGGGAATCAAAAGTTAGAAAAGATTTTTATTTACTTAAAAATGAGTCACTAAACGAACGGTAACGCACCATGTTATTGTGTGGCAGTTACTAAACGCACCATGTTTCGAATTACATTCCAACCTACTCATAATATGATTTATGTTGTTACTATTGTCAACGTTTACGCTTGTCTTTTTTTTTAAATATAATACATGTAAAATATAATAAATAAAACACATAAGTTATTATCACTACATAGTATAAAACAAAGTCGCTTTCTCTGTCCCTATATCCCTATGTATGCTTAAATCTTTAAAACTACGCAACGGATTTTGATGCGGTTTTTTTTAATAGATAGAGTGATTGAAGAGAAAGGTTTATATGTATAATTTGTACCCGAGCGAAGCTGGGGCGGGTCGCTAGTTAAATATAAAAGTTAAAAAACACATTTATATTTTTGAATAGAAATATGCAATACTAAAAATAATAATTATAAACGATCATTTTTGATAACGTAGGATGGAACGTTATGCTAAAAGCTGGTGGTATAATCTGTGTCAATTTGTCAAAACAAAACAAATGATTGTTATTCCATTGTTTGTTTTCAACGGCTAACGTGGGATATCTACTGTTCTATGCGATTTTGTGGATTATTGACGACTTGGCTTTACTTTTGGACTGATTATTATTCTACATGCCGACTTAGACAACAGCTTTTACCTTTGGATTCCGATTTTTACATCGTTTGGCCTTAGTTACCCGTTAAAATGCGTTGTGTGAATTGTCAATTGCGCATTGCTCGACTACGGAGACATCGTCTGTCCGACGAAAGTGCTCAGGTAGTTGAGGGAGTTCAAAGATGGGTTTATCCGCGTGATGTAAGTATTTTAATATATAATACTTAAGCTCAAAATCTTATATTATAAATATGTGCTATGACTGTTACGCGGCCCGCTTCCAAATAAGCTCATTACCTACCTCAGTAGCAACCCGTGGTGTGGTTTTGTATCCGTTTGATTGTTATGATCCACTCCACACCCACAAATGATAAGAAATGATCACATTCTTGCTTTTGATTCACTGACATTATTATAACATTAACTTGATGTATTTGATAATCTTAAACCATGGTCATAATTATTTTTAGGTGACTGGAGCCGACTTTATTTGTCATTCCTGTTGGGAGTTGATAAATCATAACCCAAATGAAGACCCTCAACAGCAACTTGGACATCGTAATGTGTGTGTTGGGTGTGGCAGATCTATTTTAAGAATCAGGAGCAGACTGGTCCTCAGACCAGAAATGTCTGAAAGAGAAGTGCTAATAGGAAACGTTGTGTCTGAATGGATAAGACCCCGCCAGGTTTGTAATTAAATAAAAAAAGATAAATGTGTTTGAACTAAATCATCGCTACTCAGTAGAAAAAATGCCATTGCATGCAATTGCTGCAGATATTCCCTCTGAGATGATGGGTGTCACCTCTTATAGGTTTCCACAGATACCTACTCGTAAATGACAATACCTTAGCATCCACAATTGCATTAAAAAATATTATGTTTTCTGTGGTAAACAAAAATGGAGACCTCAGAAATCAATTGCAATTCTTGCAGCTAATTGTGTTCAAGATGCCATTTTTGATTACCAATGCCAATTAACTCATTACGCCCCGTAATTACAGACACAATAGAAAGACAATGCGTGCGGTCACCGGTGACCGCCACGAGGCTCAATGAGATAATATTCACCAATTGATGAGTAGCAATGACTTAGCTAGAACACACCAAGTGACTGTTAATGATGTGCATACTCAATAACCTTTTTTTATAGTTTAGTGATTTTAAAGCTTTTTACTTTTATTGTTTCAGTTAACCGATAATGATGAAGTATGTGTGCCTTGCTATTTACGTGCACAGAGAGTGATTGACAGCTCTCACAGAAGTTCTGCCCCTGTTGCACCTTCTATATCTAGTGTAGGAGGTAGTGTACAGCCTACATCTTCACAACACATGGAGCAAGTTGTAGAGGTCATTCCATCGACATCTGGAGATCATCTTTTGAATGAAACCTGAGCAAGTATTGCCCACAACACAAGCAGCTGACACTGCAGAATTTGAAGAGGCTGGTGCGTCTATCACAAGATCTCCAATACAGGAAACATCTGCTGAACAAATTACATTGCCTACAATAAGAAGAGCAGCTGATACAGCACGTCGTTGCTTGTTTTTAGAGTGCAATGACAGTGAAAAACGACGTGTGCCTGATGGACTTAGAAAACAGATTATGAAGGAATTCAATTTTTATATTCCCAGAAATGCACGAATTTGCAATTATCACTTAGATGCCAACCTTTTTCATGAATTATATGCTGATGAAAATTCTATTTCAACATTTAGTGCTTCACACATCGAAGAATTTGTTTATTTACTTTCCGAGGATTCAAAATTGGATTTTCTGAATCCTGAAAATATTGATGACCATCTTTTTAAGTACCGGTTTGGACGGACAAAAAATGAATATAATGAGATTTTGACAGAAGTGCCACGGCTAAACACCCCTAAAATAAAATGCGGTTTTAGTGCATTTCTTTGTAAAATGCGGACTGGAGATAGTGATGAAAGAATTGCAGCATTATTTGAAATACCTAGAAGAACATTGGAAGAATATATGCATCAGGCGCGAGAAATTCTTTGTCAGGACTATGTGCCTAGACATTTGGGATGGGCACACAAGCCAAGGGAAGAATTTGTTGCCAGAAATACATTGCTGGCTAATCATCTTTTTGGAAATCCTGAAGCGCCCATTGAAGAAAGACGTTTGATTGCCATAGCTGATGGTACTTATTTAAGCACTCAAAAGAGTAGTAATTATTTATATCAAAAAGAAACGTATTCTCTTCATAAATACTATAATTTAGTGAAACCTTTTCTAAATTGTTTGCTGCGATGGTTACATCATTGAGGCACTGGGTCCATATCCAGCCACCAAAAATGACGCTTCAATTATGAATGACCTTATGTCAGAGCGAGGTGCTTTTACGGATTTGTTTAAGGAAGATGATGTTTTTATTTTAGACCGTGGATTTAGAGACTGTGCAGACAATATGGCAGATAAAGGTTTCTTGGTACATATGCCTGAAACTATTTCGACAGGAGAAAGACAACTCTCGACTCTCCAAGCCAATATCTCGAGATGTGTGACCATGAATAGATGGGTGGTTGAAGCTGTCAATGGAAGATTCAGTAGGGATTTCAAAATATTCCGTGCAGATTATTTAAATAAAAGGTGCCCTCATATTATGCAAGATTTTTCGATTGCTGCTGCTTTAATAAATCATTTTGCTGTTCAATTCAGGGAACGAACCAATGTCCATGAAGTAATACAAATAATACAAGATAAAATATTTGAAAATAATGAACTCGCTGAAATTGTTCAACAAAATAATTTAAATATGAGACACAATGTTCCAAAATATTACCCATTCAAATATAGAATTCCCTGAATTGACAACAGATGATCTGGAACTAATCGCAGTGGGTACATATCAAATAAAACAGGCAAAATCATATGTTGGGGAGCACCTTAGAGCTCACGGAATATATGCCTTAGAAGTTTGCCGTGACAACACACCTCTAGAAGGGATATTTCATGACAGCCAACCATTTATCATACGTGGCAGAATTAAGTCGAGGCATGTAGGAAGTAAGTCCTATTTTACTTACATTGCAATAGATAGAAGGCTGGAGGGGCGAGGTGCCATATTAGGATATTATTGTCATTGTCCCGTAGGGACACGGACAGTAGGTTGTTGCTCGCATATAATTAGCATATTGTGGTACATGGGTTATGCCAGACACCAAAGCTATGTTGCTGCACCAGCTTCGTTCTTAGATAATCTTTTAATTAGATAAATAATATATTAAAGATTATCTAGGAACAAACAGTAACAAGATAAAACAAATATACTATTACTGTATCAGTATTTATTACAATCATCATCCTCCTGCTCTTATCCTATTTTTTATCCACAACCTGTATTTTAAAATCTCAAGCAAAATAAAAGATTTTTGTATGTAAATATTGTTTTATTCAACCAACCTCTTGTTTAAAAATCCAAGTCCTTAATCTATACTAATTAAAAAAAAAGTAATATTATAAAGAGGAAAGATTAGTTTGTTTTTAATGGATAAACTCTAAAACTATCCAACCGATTTCAAAATTCTTTTACCCATATAAAGCTACGTTATCATAGAGTAATCATATTCTATGCTAATATTATAAACGCGCTAATCTCAGATACTACTGTTCGAATTGATAAAATATTATTGTGTTGGATAGCCCATTTATCGAGGAAGGCTTTAGTTAATATATCATCATCCTGCGATCTACGGGAGCGGAGTAGTAACTAAAGATGCGGGTGAAACCCCGAGGGACAGCTAGTATAGGTTATGTAACATCGCGCTATGTCCTACGAGAGCAAAGCAATAACCAATTTCAAAACATAACGCAGGTGAAACCACGAGGAACCAGTCTTTAGAAGGGATCTTGGTCGCAACTAGACACGTTGAGTCAATTAAACTTAAATCTACATAAATTCTAACTAAGCTGAGACATCGTCTCATCTAGAGACTATGTCTCAGCTTAGTTTTTAGCCAATAATTATTATAGTTTCATTCGTTCTTCAAATTAGTCAACCTATGCTATATTCTAACTTTAGTTCCTAGCTCCCAGACGTATTTTTTATTTTAAGTAGGCAAGTCTAGATAGGTACCTCCTACCTATATATTCTCCAGTCAGATGCAGTAACCACTATAGTGTATTTCTATTCCGATTGAACACCTTTTTGATACTAATAAGCGTTATTTGATTAGTTTTAGGTTATAACGCTTTAGCTTGCGTATCTTTTTTCTCCCATCTTCTACAACTTACTGCCCATTGGCTTTTTTGCTAGTTTTATAAAGTTCTATCACTAGTTATAAGTTTCCATACTGCACGTTACTCCTAACAGTGGGTCCAATTCTACATACATTCTCGCCAGCCTCCTTTAAATGGGATCACATGAGAAGCACCAGCTTTCAAATAAAAAAGAATCATCAAAATCTGTTCACCCCGAAAAAAAATCTGAGGTAACACACATAAAAAACAGTTGAATTGAGTACGTAGGTAGGTACTCAATTCAACTGTTTTCAAAATCGGTTCAGTAGATCCAGAAAGTACTTCCTACAACCTCACAACTTACCTCTTTATAATATTAGTATAGATAACTCAAAATCTTCTTATCAGATTACCTTGATCAAATTTAAATGGGATCACATGAGCAGCACCAGCTTTCAAATAAAAAAGAATCATCAAAATCTGTTCACCCAGAAAAAAAATCTGAGGTAACACACATAAAAAACAGTTGAATTGAGTACCTACTCCTTTTTTTTTAAATCGTTTAAATAAAAGGTTTAGATTTTTACATTATGCGCCCGATTCCTGCCGAACGGTCTGGCCCACACCGGCTGAAGATAAAACTGTGTGAAAAAGAGAGAAAGAGGTCTTTATCGGCAGGACAATAAAGGCTAGTTAGATAAAATTTGATTAGATCGCCACTTGATATCAATAAAATCATCACATCTGCGAAGTTTTGTTTGGTAATTTAATTTGCCCCTGTGTGATTCCTGCTTACGTGTATTTTCGAACTGCAACCTTGACACAAGCTGAATTGAATTGATTGCCTTGGGATGATTTGAACATAACAAATAAGTATCTATCTATTAAATAAAAAAAACCTTTATTTCGGATAAGCAACATCCGTATGGGTTAATAAACAAAAAAAAAGATAACTTATACCTATGTTAGTATTAGTTATTTGGAAACAAGGCTGTTGTGAAATACATCTTCGAACAACATCACCTAATAAAGGAGACTCACCGCTCACCTCGCCGCTATGGTCTTCAGGATCTATTAAAGCTTTCATATTTTTTTAAAACCAGTAGAGTTTATTAAGTACTTAATACTTTTCTAAAAGTATTTTCTCCATATCTACTCTCTACAAGAACGAGGACCGCACAACACGCAACTAGCTCACTTTAAACCAACTCTCGACATTTATTCCTAACATTTTCACAAATATCATAACAAGATTTTATTTCTTGAGTCCCGACACACAATACTAATATAAGTGACGTTGAGAAATCAGTTTGGAGTTCTAATTTCACGGGATGCGACGATGCGGGACATTGCATTGCTCTGCCCGGAGTCCCGGCATCACGGTGTTCTTTGTCGCTTTACACTACCCTGCACTTATGGAACAAACAGTTCTCCGACATAGATCTGGGACATAAATTGTTGTTTTGTGAGAAGCGAAAGATTTTAAAGAAACTGAATATTATTTACAAAAAAAAAAAACAACTAGATGATTACGTTAACCGATTCAACGGAGATCATAGCAATATGCTTGACGAAGGTCAGAGGATAATTTTTGAAGGTACTTAAAACACCGTACAAATTCATAGAAAAAGCCGGCCAAGTGCGAGTCGGACTTGTGGATGAAGGGTTGCGTAGTGCGTACCATCGTACAAGATTATACGCGTCTACTTGTTGCCATTATTAAGATCGAGCAAATAAATTAAAAAAAAACACGTTTCTAGTAGGGCCCTCTTTATTTTAAATATATTTTTATTATTTGGTGTTAGAGCGGCAACAGAAATACGCATTCCGTGAAAATTTCAACTGTCTACTTATTATGGATCTTGAGATACAGCCTGCTGCCAGACAGACGGACGGACGGACACCAGAGGCTTAATAATAGGGTCCCGTTGGTTATCCTTCGGGTACGGAACCCTGAAAAGTAAAAATAGTGCATTTATTAATCCTTTAGTTCCTACGGTCGAGAACATCGTAAGTACATTTGGCAGAAAACTGATAATAAAACGCTGAGCTTGCCATACCCTTTCTGGAACAGACAGGTGACTGATAGTTACAGCTACAGTGCGACATAGCTATCTATCGGATAACGGAAATTGTACACTTAGCTGATACACAATCTGGGGTCTAGCTATTCTAGATATAGGATGGAAAAACTATATGACTGATGAAATTGAGACGATAAGATTCGTAAATGTTCGAAGTAAAGAAAAACATATCAGGCAGCTCGAAACGCAACTTAAAATTTAAAATATTTACAGATTAATCAGAATTTAATGGTACGGGTCTTTTTTTTTTTGTGGGGTTGATAAATCATCCAATGACTTCTCCCGCTCTGGGTGAAGCTGGAGGGGGTGTCAGACTTTTATTGACTAAAACTCACCCCTGTTCCTTCAGTTGCCTGAAGGTCCAGGGGCGCGGTAACTCTGTTTCGAATTTATCCGCGACCCGTGGGCAGATCACATTCGGTCTTGTAGCCTGTCGCACAGAAGGCATAGCTTCTGTGCGTGACTGTCAGTGATATATTAGTTTAGCAAATTTTATCGGTGAAAGAATAAATCGAAATTGGAACAATTCTTCCATAGATAACCTTTTACAAACATATCAATAAGCAATTAAATACTTCTTTAAAATATTAATTTAGATAAGAATTTGTACTCGATACGGGTAACTTCAAAGTAGCGTTATTATCATTTGTAAAAGACTACTCACATAATTCCTAAAATTTCGCCTTGCTAATAAAAATCAATGTTCCCAAACCAATACATTAGGGTTTTCCTAGAAAACATTAGGGATTGGATTCCCTTTAGATTAGGTAAATAATATCGATCACTCGAGGTAATATCCTGTCTGGAACTGATTGTGTTTTGGTACATTTTCTGATGGGTGTTCAAGGCTGACTCACAAATCTAACAAGAAAGGTTCCTTTTTAAAAAGAAAGAAGTGGTAGTGGCCCAGTGTTAACGGCCACGACTTACAAGTTGTGGGACGTAAGTTCGATCCCAGGCGCTTTACTTTGTGTTAATAATTATATCTAGAACTAAAAACTTCGAAAGATTACGGCCCACACCCACCCACTGTGTTCACTGTCCTCACAGTAGGTCTGTGGAGGAGTGCCCCAGCAGTGGAAATATTAAAATGCTGATTTTGTTGTGCTATGCTAATCAAAAAGTAATTTGACTGCCTCGTTAGTCAAGCAATCGCAAGCACTACTAGCATGTCCAGAACCCCATTTTTTTCCATATTACTTTTCTATTATCGTTTACGCTAACGCTTAGTACAAAATGTATGGCAATGACATTACCTGCGTAGAGAAGTGTCACGTGACTTATCGCTGGTCCCGCCCTGGAATCAATCAAACCCAACCCCGGTTTGATTGATTCCAGGGCCAGGCATAGTTTCATCAGGATTTTCATCTGGAATTTTTCAGTAGCAGCGGGTGTGGATGTGTGATGATCGGAAACAACGACGTAAATGTATTTTTATCACAAAGTAGAAAGTGTATTTATGTACAAGCGCGTAGCGGCGCGACCACCTGTGTCTGTGTGTATAAGAGGTGGTAGGTAACTACATACTACCACGTAATACGCGCTCGCGCGCGCCTACATTCATTGCGATGCGTTGAGATCACATTGTTCACAATACATTGCGTGCTTGAAAATGTCAATTACTGTAACCGATCATTACCGAGATTAATGACTATCATAATTTTGTTACTGACATTAGGTGTAACCTTTTCGCGACGTTTGCGGTATCTTGTTCCTTACAGCCTGTATTAAGTACATACAAACAAATAACAAATAAACAACTTTCTAAAAACAAAATTGGTCTTTTCGCACAAAGTCAGCTGATCAAAAATTTGTATGGGAGGTTAAATTTTTTTGGCAATTGCTTATGGCTTCATTGAATAATGTTGTTTATTTCCGTGGGCAAAAGCAGTATCAAAAAAAATTGTGATCGGTATTTCCGTTACACCCTGTAAATGTGTAGTGACTATTCAGTTTCCGTTGCAATCCGAAACTAGTCAGGCAACCCCATAAAAAATCCAGGCAAGTGCGTGTCGGACTCTGCACATTTAGGGTTCTGTACCAAATGTATTTTTGACTATTTTTATAGCTTTGGGTCAACAAGATGCTTATACTATGAAAATTTGACGACTGTAGCTTGAACCGTTTGGCTGTAAAACCTGTGGAACAGACGACGGACAGACAGACCAACGGACAGCCGGCAAGGCGGACGCGTGAGTGACAGCAATAGTAATATGAACGTGTAAAAATCAGGTGACAAAATAATAAAAATAGATGTTTTTATTTATTTTGCCATGTGTCTGTAGCTAGTTTAATATTCATTCTACTAACATTCGTATCGTCTGTCACCAAGGGCGGATCCAGGGGGGGTCATGGGGCTTGTGACTCCCTGGGCCACAAGTCGACGAGCCCTTTTTTTTTTAGGGTGGGAAATCATCAAATAACTTCTCCCGCTCTAGGTGGAGCGGGAAGGCGTGTCAGACTCTTACTGACTAAAACCCACCCATGTTCCTTTAGTTGCATGTAGGTTACAGGGTCGCGGTAAGTCTACGAGCCAGCGACATTATCTCGAGATACGCACTTCTATTCTCTTCTAGTCTGCTGCCCTATCTTCTTGGCTCTCAAAATATATAAACTTCGCGAGGCACAAAAAATGTAAAAGTATAAAAAAATTTCGAGCTCGCTTCGCTCGAGAGATGAATTGATTTTGTTACTTAATTAAAATTATTTGACGTATATCCACAAATAACAGTATTTTTTTTAAGAGATATATTATTGCAATCAAATTGAAACCTGTCCTTACTAGATCTCGACTATGTCCCTCCCCCGACTTGAAAGCTGGATCCGCCCTTGGCTGTCACCTAGCTCCTACCGCCTGCGACGTCTACCTCCTCGCTTTCTGAATGAATAATGCCGCGTCAAAGCAGTGCCGACTTTCGGGGATAGGGGTGGGACGTGGCTATTTTATATTTCAAGACCATATTTCTAGAAGCCATGTAAGTACACACCATGAATTATACTGAAAGCACTTATTTAAATTACATAGATGGTTTACGCAATTTAAATAAGTGTTTTATTTTATTTTATTTTACTTTTTTGGAACATAAAACAGTTACACATTACAGTTTAAGTGTGACAAAATAAATTAAGAACTAAGTAAACGTGTAACCCACACCTATGTCCGCGAAATAATGATATAGAGATACATTTTTGATGCGTGCGTAAATTTTACAGTAAAGTAGGAAGTAGGTACTCGTTTTTTTGGAAAAGTAGTTATAAAATGGCTATTTCAAAGATTCAATAGTCATCTTTTTGAACTTAAAGTGTGTAAGCGCGAAAATATCCAAATCGATGAAGTGGGTGTTATACGTATCTACAATGCGTCGAAGAGGCACCCGTGCACAAGCGTTAGTATTGCACCATGCGGCATGGAACAGCCGGGGCACACGCGCCCCTCGACGCATCGCAGTTCTAGGTACAATGTAACATAGGTTATTGGTAATATTTGGACAATCGAACCTGTTATTACATAGACCATGAAGCATCATGACCATCAGCAAGCTGCGTCTTGACTCTAAGCTCTGAAGTTTATAACGCGTCAATAATTGAGTGTAGGGTAATTTAGACTTAGTGCATCTGTAGTGCATAGCACGTAAATATTTCTTTTGAACCATTTCCATTCTTTTTATATAAACAGCAGAAATAGGACTCCAAATCGGTACTGCAAATTCCAATTGAGAACGGACCAAAGCCATGTATAGTAGTAAAAAAGTAGAGGGTCTTTTAAAGTCATTTGAAGAACGCATGATGAAACTAAACATACGATATGATACTATCGATGTGAAGATTGAAGGCACTTTTGAAAAATATTGTCGTGTCATGATTTAACCAATCCTCACTATTCCCGATATCAGATATAAAGTTTAGTCGTATGTGAATGTCCAAACATAAGTTGTTTATTTGAAAATTCGGCTTAGTGGTTGCCTTGTGGATAAAACCTAGTTCGCGGTTCTAGTATCTTTTTAATGTCCTTTTTTACCGAAACGATTTTAAAACACTATTTGTCTCTTGGTAAAATTATTTGACTATTGGTAAAACCTATTTGCCAATTGGTAACACTATTTGCTTGACCAATCCATTTCGAAATAAATTCTTTGTTTTATTGGAGACTAGCAACCCTATCGGATCCCGCTCGCTCCAGTTCCGTAGTACTGTGATTGCAGGCGGCACTCTATACCTAATTTCCAGGTTTTACGTATTCAAACAATGGTCCCAGGCAATGTTTCTCAGACTATATTCAAGACGTCCGCCATGAAATAATATCAGCCTTTTCATTAAAATTACCAAATATAATTAATCTTGTCAGACTTCCATTCAGGGGATTCAATGGTAAATTGTAGTCGTCAGTATACAGCAGTTTTTGAAACAATATGATTCTGGGCTTTGCAAATATTAATTTTAGCTATTGAAGGATTTTCTTGCCGTTTGAAGATATTAATTTCGGTATGGTCACAACTACTTACTTATTTATTGTTACGTCGACCGTATTAGACTGGAACGTTCGAGAATATAGTCGAAGTTTCTAGAAGATTCCACTACATTCAAGAACATTCCACTGTGTAGAAGTTCATAGATGTTTCTAGAATATTCCACTATAGGATAGTTTGGCAATGTTCTGGAAACTTCCATGACTGTATAAATAGGCTGGACGGCGGGCGAGTGAGTCAGTCTGTTTTCGACTACGGATGCGAAGGGATGCGAATACAAGCGATCACGAAGAGAATAGTGATTATTAGCGAATTAGTGTTTGTGTAAATAGTTGTTGAATTACTAAAGGATAATTGGTTAATTAATAGGTGTAAAACAATTTATCCCATACCCAGCTCGTAAATCTTTGCTTATTCTTATCGATAACGGCAGACTCTTTCTTATCCATTGACTTTGATGAGGTTATCGTGAGATAGTTAACAAAAAAAAAGTTAAAAAAAATACGTTTCATGGAAATTTTAATTCGATTGCAGGGCATTAAATTAAATTAAATTCGTTTATTTCGGACCATTGTCCATATGTTACATACAACATGAAAAACAAAACAAAAACAATACAACACACTTACAACACAAAAATAATAGGAAAATATCAATACAATACATTTTAAGTTCGGAGAGGGGGACCTGTCCACTGCTCACCGAACAGCATGCAAGCTTATCCAGTGGCGCAGCAGTGCAGAGTCCCACCTGTCCGCGAACACGCTCAGTATGCATTAGCCTCCTCCCTTTCTCTACAGTTTTGCGGCCAGCTTGCCTATGTCTTAACAGAATTTATTAAGCATCTGTATTCGATAGGCATCTATTTATAAATAAATTGGGATAAGGGCAGGAGAATGTTGATTCTTCTTCCATACTTCTCTATTAGTCGTCATCTGTGTAGTCACCCCTTTTTTACTTATATCCTCTTTCACACAATCCAACCATCGTTTCGTTGGCCTTCCCCTACTCTTATACCCATCCACATCCCTAACAAGACTTTCCTCACGACATTTTCTTCATTCCTCCGCATCACACGCGCATACCACGACAACCGATTTCCACACAACTTTTCAGTCAGCGGTGCCACTTTCAGACTTCCTCTTATATTACTACTCTTCATACTTACGAGTAACCCTAATTAGCTAATAATGCCCGCCTGAGCACGCGTTGGCCAACATGTAAAACTTTAAACAGACTCCGCACTCAGGTCGGTCGCAGCAAAGACAGCCTCCATAGGTGTGGGTTCTTTGACGGTTCCGATCTTCAGTGTTTGTGCGGCGTCTGCAGACCATATTCCACCTTCCATCTTGCCACATGCCCTGTTACCTGCTCACGCAATGATCTAATGACAGCGTCAGCGGAAGGCATTGCCATGGCTGAATACTGGGCTAGGCAAGGGTTTTAATTAAGATAATAAATTATGCCATCGACACGCTAAGAAGTAGCTAATAGGAAATCAATAACAACATCAAATAAACAACTGTTTGCTCCTAAAAAGATAGGCATCTATTTATAGGCAAATTCTTCATTGATGAGTTTGTGAATCAGATATTAGATAAAAAACTTTTATTTTTTAAAATAGAACTGACTTCCAAAAAAGTGCAAAATAACTTTAATTTCGGAAGTCGGTGTTTCTGGTTTTGTGTCTTCGTTTTTTGACACCGACTGCCGAAATTAAAGTTATTTTGCACTTTTCTTGGAAGTCGGTTCTATTTTATTGTAAAAATGTTTTTTATTTTTCACTTTTTAGTTGTGGTTCCCCATTAAATTGTGTAAACAATTCATAGACTTACGACCGCAGCAATCGTGGTGGGTTTGCTGTCAATTTTTGAAGAGTTTCGTTGTCTGTCTCCGAAACCCATCATCAGATCTATATGAAATTTAAATGGGATCATTTCGGAACTAACCCCTTTCCAACAAAAAAAAAAGAATTTAGCAAATCCTTCAATATATTACAGAGTTATGCCCGAAAATACATAAAAAAAAATACAAACATTCGAATTGATAACCTCCTCCTTTTGGAAGTCGGTTAAAAACCAATAACAACATCACACAAATAACTGTTTGCTTCTAAAAGCATTTGTCACCCACCCGACCTCAAAATACACGTGCCTGAGTAATTATTTGTTTAGGCAATCATCCAAGAAGCTACTAATAAGCACATAACTGCCGATAACTTATCATCAACATTTACTCTTGACATAAGCGGATACAAGCTGGACTTTAACCTTGAACCCTTATCTGTACGTGTTAGTCATGCAAAATCTGAGCACCGGTTATCTGATAGCGCTATTACTTGTTATGAAGAAATATGGCGTGATATTCTTAAATTAGTTTCACTTGTAAATATCTAAACAAATCTTAGAAGTTAAATTTGACCCACTTCTCGGTTTCCGATTAAGCTGAAATATTGCATACATATTTAGTTTGGCTGACAATGCGTGGTTAGTTATGGTGGGCTAGTTATTTCTTATACATTCCCATGATCATCATCTTCCTGCCCTTATCCCATGTTATTTGGGGTCGGCGCAACACGTTTTTTTCTTCCATTCTGTCCTGTCAGCCGTCACGTTATCACTAACTCCCTTTTCTTTCATATCACTCCTCACACAATCCATCCACCTTTTCTTTGGCCTCCCTCTCCATCCATCCACATTCATAACTCTTTTAGTTACATGTGTTTCATCTTTCCTTTTCACATGACCATACCAAGATAAGCGGTTCCCTTTCAACTTTTCTGTGACTGGTGCCACTTTTAACTACCTCTAGTGTACTAATTTCTCACTTTATCCATTCTCGTTATTCCACACATCCATCTCCGCCACATGCAATCTTTTTTCGGGGAAACATTGTTTCGGGTGATAACGTTTTCACCCTTACCGTTTTAAACCTTTACGAAATGAGACAATTTTTTCTCATTAGTCAATAGATTCACTAGGCCTGTACGTTTTTTTTTTAGAAATTCAGTATAGTTTATTTTTTTTAACTAAAAACGCTCGAGGAAGTTTTTTAAGTCAAAAATATATATACTTAGAGCCTAATAACTTATATATCGTACGCAATACTTCTTTAAAATAAAAACTTACGGCCCTAGTTTTTTATTATATTTACAACATTACCAAAAATTATGACAATTGGAAAAATACATAGATGGATCGCGTCCTTGATTTAGTTGGTTTCACTAACTTTACTCAGATATTCCAAGCACTTACTACTACATTGACCTTTAGTCTTGTCTCGCTGTTTCCATCCCAAGAACCCTTGACCCACGCACATTAGATATAATCCAACGTACAAGTAATAAAGTTCTTATCGACTTACTTCTATAGATACTAATCCGATCGTCTTATTCCCTTTCATTAAGCTTTGTATGTGCAGGATTTACTGAACCCAAAAGTCAGCAACAATGAGGATCATTCATTCCTTAGTGCGCTCATCTTTTCAATACAAACCCTCTTCAAAAACCCTCTGTAACAATGGAGGCTCCGAGATGTTATTCAGTACATGTTACCTACATCTGTTTCCGTGTTATATAAAATAACACACATATGACGTGTATAACGCGGAAGTGACGTGTCGTAAGAGAATTTCGTCTCCTAAATTTCGACTATGCCTCGCAGTTCCTTTGATGCCAAATCCGAAATTTCGTGACGTTTCGAAAATCAGTAATGCCATTCTTTTGTTGAATTTCCAACGAAATCTTACTGGAATGGAAATTTTATTTTAGCTCCGCGCCAAAGAGTTGTGTTGAATCCCAACGAACGGTATTGGGGATTTGCCGCGTGATAGATTTTCAGTTTAACTTTTCATGGCTGGGGACTGTAAACCGTTAATACATATTACAGTGCACTATCGGAGATTCGTTAAAGTTTACGTTGGAAGTCGGTCACACCTATTCGGTCTCCAAAATTGAAATCGGGCTCTATAACTTGGGATGGATTAAAGGGACTGTCCCTTTCAAGTCTCTCCTAAGTTTCTGCTTAAAAGCTTTCAGCCTCTTTGGAGTGCTATTTCGGCTTCGTCTTTTCATGTGGTTGCGGTTGTGTCGTACTGTCGTTGATTAGTTGATCCACCGATTATATTGGATTCGTGAAAACTACTGCTAACTTGTTCTGATAAGCCAGTAAACAATACTTTTTACGTACCTACTTACTGATGAAGAGTTTAAGATTCCAAAATGTTATTCTCCATAGCACCTACCTATTCATCAAGTAATTCACTTTTTTATCATTGATAAGCTCGCCTTTGACCACAATCTCGCTTGATGGTAAGCGATGATGTGGTCTAAGATAGAGCACACTTGCCTAGTAGTAGAGGAGAGTCACCAAATATGGAATACCATTTTGTTTTTGTGACATAAAAATAATAGTTATATAATTATTTTTTTATTTGTAATTATAATCTGTCATACATTTGCGCTTAACAGTCTGGTAACATTTATTTTAATTTAAATTATTTATTTTTTTAAAAACAATATCAACAGAATGGTTTTAATTATGGAATAGGTACCTAAATATGGAACACTATAAAGCCATAGATAGGTATAGAATTTTAGGTAAAATCTAAAAAGGAACTTTAAAATACTTGCAAAAATCATACATCTAGGTATCGAACTCTGCACCAGCGCACCATGTGCCTAGGGCCCCACACATAAGGCAATTGATCCATGTTTCTCCTCAAGTATCTTAAAAACTACCTCAAAAAGTTTTCTCACATTAAAAAAAAACCGGCCAAGTGCGAGTCGGACTCGCACACGAAGGATTCCGTACCATAAACTGAAAAAAAAAAAAAAAAAAAAAAACACGTTTCTAGAAACGTGTTTTTGAAATAACTTGTTTACGCACGCTTGTGAATGCGTGACGAGAGCGTTACGAAAAGTGTGATGGGGCGAGGCGAACGGAAGAGATGGAGCTAAAGAAGTTTCCATCAGTCGTGTGGTCTAAAGCACACTCGTTTTTTTTGTAAAAATAGGTAGACAAATGAAATTTTCACACAGCGTATGTAGCTATTACGGATCGTGAGATATAGCCCGCTGACAGACGGACGGACATCGGAGGCATAATAGGGTCCCGTTGGTTATCCTTCTGGTACGGAACCCTAAAAACTAACCTCTCTCACCGCGGGCCCATTCCTTGCTCGACTTATTAGTTGAAACCAGTATGCGAGTATTATGATTAAAAGATATAGAAGATCTCTGTTTAGTGCGGACAGAAGTATTCACTTAAGAGAAATGGCGGTATTCCATAATAGAATATTATTCCTTATTTGGTTACACTCCTCTAACTTATTCACTCTTGACTTTAAATGAATTCTTCTACTTCACTTTGATTTACTAGAAATTTAATTATTTTAATGTCTAGAACTAATGACAACCTTACCTTCTTGCTTCCAGGCTACGAGGTGCTGTCGACGGGTCCGGCGCTGGTCATCCAGTTCACCGCCAACTCCGTCACTCCTGGCCAGGGGTTCGCAGCCACATTCCTGTTTCAACCACCACCTGACTCAACTGCTGCTGGTTTGTATATGACGTCTGGTCTATGATTCTTTTACGCTGGGTTTATCATAACTACGCTAGTATTATATTATCTGTGTCATAACTTTCGTTGTTCAGTCTATTTTATAAAAGAAGGCAAGTCTGAAATCCTCAATCGTTTGAGCAAAACTTTAGGTCAAGATGTCTTTAAATGTACCTGCACTTATGTAGAGTTAATTAAGTGGTTAAAGATATAGATGATATCGCCCTCTAAAGATGTTCATTCAAGCGCGGCACACAGGCAATAATTAGTAATCAATTAATTCTGCTAGGGTGTAGTATAATTTCACTGGAGTACATTCAAATATAACTAGAGACACATTCCATAAGGTATATGTTAACAGTTAAAAATCTTTATTTTCGCAATACAAGAATAAAGAAGCACACAGCCTAACTATGCTACCCACAGTATGACTGTTTTTATGTACGATAAAGCTTTAGTATATTCTAGTCTATGCTATAGAACCATAAAAGACTTATACTTACACAGTATACGTAACATAGTCAAGCCCATTCTAGCATCATGCTCAAAGCAATTCTCCCATACCTCTCTATTTAAATAATTCAAGTTTAAGATACATCAATTTAAGATATGGACATTGTCAATATTGTGGTACAATTCTGAACCGTCATTGTTTCACTAATGAACGAGAGCGGTGCAAACGGAACAGTTCAAACTCTATTGGTTAGTAGCCTCACTCAAGTAACTCTGAACTCAATGCGAACTTAGCACTACCGCAATTTGCCCAATTAATATTGATGCCTATTCAGTATTGTGTGGCTAGTAATGTTTGTAGAGTTTTGTGTGATGGGGCTCTGGTATTAGACGATATAAGTAAGACCAAACTGTCTGACTGCCATTCAAGTTTTGCCGAGAAAAAATCTTTTATAACCCTATACACAGTCATATTTTGTGTTACTAGTTTGACCGCTATGTGTGTGTGTCTGTCTGTCTGTCAGTGGTACCGACCACCGTAGCTCTTAAAGGGGTGAACCGATTTGAATGCGGTTTTTTTATTTGAAAGCAGGTTTTCTAGCGATGTTTCTTAGATGTTTTATCAAAATTGTTTCAGCTGTTTCTAGGTCTTCATCTCTTTTGTGTTTTTAAAAGTTCGCTTTTCTTTTAAGTGTTGGGGTTTTTTTTTTAATTTAATTGGTGTCTTGATACAGTATCTATCTGCTTAGATGTAGTGCAATCGATGTTATTCTACCGCTTGTATTTAAAGACACATTTATTTATATCAACCTCGTATAAGCTTTAGAGTTTAGACCAACTGATTAGATACCGTTATACGTTGCAATAGTGGTGGCCCAGCGGTAATGGCCGCGACTTACAAGTTGTAGGTCGTGAGTTCAAACCTAGGCAGGCGCTTTACTTTGTGTAAATTATTTCACCATACCACTGCTCTCAAAACGGTGAAGGAAAACATCGTGAGGAAACCGGCATGTCCTAGCACAAAAAAATCGAAGATATGTGACATCCACCAACACAGAGAGCTCTCACAGAGAGCAGGCCTGTGCCCCAACAGTGGGGACAAAAAGCTGATGATGATTAGATACCTAGAATTCACCCTTGATTACCCACTGACCTTTTAGACCTTTAACTCGTGAATGATTTTATCAGGCTACCGTCCGTATGAGGCCCGAACGATACCTATAAAAACTCCAGGACGAAAAAAATTTGGAAAGCTGCCTGCATTTTTATTTTTTGGTAGCCACTTATTCAATAAAAATTGGGGTTCAATTCGGAACGAGTGACTCGTAAATGCGTCGGTTCCAGTTAAATTTTCGAGTGCCAACACAGGTACCTACCATGTTGGTAATATGAATAGGAATTTTGGCGGTAGTCCAGCCGACCCCTTGGTACCGCTTATTTAGATTGGAATCGCAAGTCTCACCTGATACTGTTGCATAAGATGCAAATGTCCCATAAAACTGCCTGCTAGAAAATTCCGAGGTAAAGTGGACGTAAATAAAATATATCTAGGTAGCTAAATTTTGAATCGGTAGGTGCAAAGGTACAAAAAAGTCTGATCATGGATGACGTAGGAAACAAAAGGCAGCTCCTGGATTATAGTCATACTGTATGCTGAAATGAATACGCGGAATTCTGAAGGGAGTCCGTCATTTATTGGTTAATTCATATCAGTCGGTAAAGTTATTACATTATTAGAATTTGATTTACAACCATTATATTTTCCATAATGAGAAAAATCACCTCACAGTGCAGCTTAACAAAATTTTTATCAGCGCCATCTAGCGAAACCCTATTACACTTTTCAGCCGGCAAACTTACCAACGAATGAATTTCTCACACCGACCGAGCAAGCTAAGCCTGGTTTGTACTTCACCTTCTATACATAGATGGCGCTGTACTAAAGTTAACATTTTAAGCTAAACTATTTGTTTCAGATTCAGATCGACTACTCAAGCTGAGTTTTGGCAAAGCTTTCGAGTCTCTGGGGCCCGAAGTAAGCGCCACAAGTAAGTACAACCTTCTTTCGCTATCATTTATTCAGTACTGTTCAATATTACATAGGTAAGTGCGTGCAAACAGCAGGTACCTACGTAAAACACGTTCTCTGTACCTTCGGGAGTTTTACGTTTAACAGGAGCTACAATTTTATGTGGGTTTTATTAATTGGATCACGATTAAACGGGATTAAAACAATACGTTGTTGTCGTGTTGTATTTAATTAGGTTTAATTAGGTAAGCTGAAATATTTAAGGGACAGTGGTGTTTTTTTCAGTCGGATTGGATGGATATAGCATATTTAATCTGTATTTGGTAGCTCTTTTGGGAACAGCGTTTTTCTGATTTATACCTACTTCTGGAAAAGCTTACGAAACTTACGAAAATAACTCATGGAATCTTGCAGTACCTAGTGAAACGATCAGCCATATGCACGACAAGTTTCAACTGAAATCGGGTCTCTTTGCACACTATTGGTGTTATAATACAGCATCAGATTTCTGATAGATACTACCTTCATTTATTTATTTATTAAGACTTCATGCACAGGGATACATTGGCGAACTTAAAAATACCTTAGGGCTTGTCCAGAAAGGGCGAATCACGCGCGAGTCGAGGGTCTGGCGTTATGCACGCGATTTACGCGCGTATTTTGAATTCGCGCGATGCTTGTGGACGCGATGTATTCGTGCCTAGTATCTCAATAGCGCGCGAATGAATTCGCGCGAAACGTTTCGCGACGAATTCGCTTCTTCAGGACAAGGTCTTAGGCATTATCTACCAGCATCCATGGGTGGTGAAGAGATTACATAACAGGTGCATCGTTAATCGGTTGGAAGTACGGTAGGTAGTAAGCAGTAGCAGCTTATGCATAGATACCTTAATACAGATAGATCATATCAATAAATTTTCTACGACCTGCCCTGTTACGGTTCATTATTTAATGAACCTTAACAGGGCAGGACGAAGAAGCTTCTACCAAAGTAAAAGAATAAATTCTTATATGAATACCAAATCACTTTCCTAGGAACAGTTAGGAAGATACGTGCGCTGGGATAAACGACTTTTACAAGGCTTCGAAGGACTAATTTAGGAACTATCGACAATTGAAGCATTTGTAATAATATGAATAAATAAAAACAGTTGTACACAATAAAATTGTTTATTATTTAGCTCCACAATTAACATTTTTATGTAATTAAGTAACATATAAAAAAATATACATAAAAATTTCTAAACGCCTTGTTGACACTTCACGTGACCCAAGGGCTGGTTTTTTCCTTGGATAGACGATAAGCATTGCCATACAACGTGGCAATGCTCCCAGTCTTTTGGGCACATTACCAGCCGACAGCTATTTGGAGGAATTTTTCGACGCCATATTTTAGATAATTTTTAGTTAGGTAAGAATTTTTTTTTTTGTATACTTATAGGTAAGTACAGGGTGTAACGAAAAGGTGTGGTGATATTTTAAGAACTGCATCTGCCCATCGATATGAACATCTTTATTCAAGAAAACCTGAGGAAATACTCGAAATTTTTTTTTACCCCCCATATAAATATTGATCAGCTGATAATCACTTTGTACGCTAAGTGCAATTTTGTTTTTGGGAATTTTCTATTTTTTTTTAGTTTTTTTTTTTTAGGGAGCTGTCCATTTCCGTGGGCAGAACCGGTTCTTAAAATATAACCACACCTTTCCGTTACACCCTGCATAGTTATAGTTAGATAGGTATTGGTGCCGATTCTCTTATTCAATAACTAAACTAAAATTAGAGAATCGCTATCTTTTACTAAAAGGCAGTGCGAGAAAAGGACGGCTATAGCTATGAATTAAGTTAGAGATGTCAAACTAGTTTACGCCTTGCAGTTTACCGTGTTTTTAGTCGACAAATTTATCAGCTCTAATTAACGTCCGTCTCTTTTTTTGTTTTATTATAGAGAAAAAGATAGCAATAGCCTAAATTAAGTTTAGTTTGTGCAGAACAGAAACGGCACCATTATTTTTGTTTTATGTACCTACGTAAATTAATTAGTAATATGTTTGTGTTAGTTATTTAACTTGACAGGTTCCTAGTTTGGCAAAAAAGTTGTTATTTTTATCCCACCTGAGAAAAACAGAATTCTCAACTCATTCTAAATTTTAAAACTGCACAAAAACTGCACTTAATTAATAAATTACTGGTTCATAATGGATACCAAGAATGAATTAAGTCGTCTCATAATCTTGATGCGACAGCGAAGTATAGAGTTACAAAACTTTGAAAACTAGAAGTTTGACTGAATTTAATTTGAACTTGGGCTACAGGAGCGACTGCTGTTTTAATACACCGTCATAAACCTGACTTTAAGTTCGTTTTCATCTAGATACTAATATTATAAAGAGATAAAGTTTGTATGTTTGTTTTTAGGAAATAATCTCTGGAACTACTGAACCGATTTTTAAATAAAATGGTGAAACAAAATTCTTTCACCAGTAGAAAGCTATATTATTCCTGAGTGACATAAGCTCTATTTTAAAAATATTTCACCGGTGCGAAGCCGGGACGAGTCGCTAGTAATAAGATTAAGGTGAAGGAAAACGCAGATAACATATGCCATAAGGACAATCTAGAAATTCATAGTGGCTTTATTAACAAATTAATAAGTTTTTTAGGATTAAATATTTCGTGGATTGTGATTTTTCTCGTTCATATTGCGCTGGCCGTCAATTTCAGGACATTTTCACATCTTTCATCACCCACCTCTTTCGAATACTATTCATATTCTGCAAGTAGGAACCGAAGTACTGAAGTTACTAGCAGTAGCGCTTCTACATTCTTTTTACTTTTGGTTTAGAACACTTACAAAATTTTACGAGGCTCTCAACGAAATCAATTTTCTCATGAAAAAAATTGCATAAACAAATAAAAACATGAAAAAGTAAACACAACCAATACTGCCTAATTGCCACGAACAAGATTTATAAAAACTAAGCCAGCATGTGCAAACGTAGTTAGGTATGCAGGCAAGGTTGTATCGGGCTCACAGAATGGATCCCTGAACGCCAACCAAGTAATCCCAGGAAAGACGTTGGTACAGTGACCACGTACTGCTGGTTCAGGGGAGACCCCTTTACAGTGTCCTCAGGGATGTGCACTACAGAGTCGACGGCGCGTAGCGTTCCACGCGCGCCACAAAGAGATGTCAGCCACTACTGACGGGGCCCGTCATGGCCGATGCATGCATGCCAAGGGGTCACGGATAAATTCGTAACAGAGTTAGCTAGCAGCAGTTAGCCCCTGGGCAGTCTTGCAAGGAAGGAACAGGAGTGGGTTTTAGTCTGTAAGAGTCTGAAACGCCCTCCTGTTCCACCCAGAGCGAGAGAAGTCATAGGATCATTTCCAACACCAAAAAATAAAGGGATGTGCCCTATCAGGCGTTGCACAGAGGTCCCAGGGTGGTCTTCCAAGGGTCACGGGGCCCCTTCCATGTGCTGATAATGATCATCGGGATGGTTTTAGTGAGGTAAACATCTCACATTCCCTTGTGATTTTTTCGCCAGAAGTCTAGGCGCCTTTTGAAGGAGCCAATGACACCCGGGCCAATGGACGGCGAGTAGTGGGTAACTCGCCTTCCGATCAGCACCAGGCCTGAGATTCGACGGCGCGTAGTGTTCCACGCGCGCCTCAAAGAGTTGTCAGCAAACAGGACGGGACCCGTCATGGCCGATACCTGCCCGGGGGTTGAGGATAAATTCGAAAGATTTACCTCGCCCCTGAACATTCAGGGCAGGGAGGAACAGGGGTGGGTTTTAGTCAGTAAGAGTCTGACACGCCCTTTCGCTCCACCCTAGAGCGGGAGAAGTCATTGGATGATTTCCCAACACCAAAAAAAAAAAGGAGCCAATAACATAAATAGGTATGCAAGCAAGTTTGTATGTACCTATGTATATCTTTACCTACGCAGACCCGGAAGTTTACGTCGCTGTGCTTTCCTTTGTAATCAGAAAGCTAATCGTGCGGAAAAACGTTCGTCGTTTGTAATAATTTAATTAATCGCACGTGGGTATATTACATAATAACCTTTAGATCCTTTACAAAGTCTACTATCTAAGAGATAGCTAGGTTATTTGTATATAAAGGATGCAATGGAAATACGTGGTCATATTTTAAATACTATTTCTGCCCACAGAAAAGAAGAGAGAGAGAGGGTAAGAGTAGGTTACTTCTAGGCAAGCGTGCTCCATCTTCGACCACATCATCGCTTACCATCAGGTAAGATAGTGGTCAAACAAGAGCCTATCAAACATAAAAAAAAACAGAAAAGAGCAATTTTCAGTTTTTTTTTAAACCGGCCAAGTGCGAATCGGGCTTACGTATGAAGGTTTCCGTACCATCGTACAAGATTACACGCGTCTACTTGTTGCCATCATTAAGATCGGTCTAACAAAAAAACCCAACACGTTTCTTAGTAGGTTCATAATAGCCCCCTTTAACTATAAATTATTTTTTATTATTTTTGAGTTTCCAGGGATACGTGTCATGTTATTAACAGAATAAACGCTGCACAAATAATGAATACCAAAAAATAATCTTAACTAATATTGTAAGGACATAAAATTGGTTTACCTACTAGTAGCTGTGCTACTAGTGAAAAACAACAATATCGCTGACTGTCCTATAGTAGATACTTTTATTCCCGAAAAATGCTCGATCCCAGTGGGATTGTCATGAGAGCGAAACCGCGGCAAAAAGCTAGCAGATAATTAATATTATAAAATATCGTTAACCAATAATAAACTCTTGGCTTCTTCGTAATTAAAAAAAACCGTACCGTTTTCTTCCATGGCGTAAAGAACACCAAACTTATTAAGGGTCTACCACCGGCCAAGTGGCGCCCTCATTGAATAAAAAATCGTAGCATAGCATAGAAAATAAATATTAAAGAGTCCAACGTCACATTTGTTGCAAAGAGGATAAAGTATTTTTACGTTGATAAAACAGGTCTCAGAGTGTTTCTTATCCAAAGTAGTAGTCAAAAGTGTTAGAAACGGCCGTTTTTGGTGGGGTTTTGGTTTTTGGGACCTGTGTGACAGACGACTTACAGACAGACAGACACTTGAGTGACAGCAATAGGGCTCCGTTTGAACCCTTTGGGTACGGATACCTAAATATAAACTGTGCGAGGCCAAAAAGGTGACAAAATCAGCATATGCTATGATATTTAGAAATAGCGCTTAAATAACGCAGCGCTGCGCTGGTATTCTGCTAGGGCCTGCTGTGATGCCACGGACACACTCACGAAACTCAGTAACTAACAATAAATAAAAAAATAATAAAATAGAAACACCTAAATATTAAAAATAGTGTATGTATACAGCATGTAACAAAAACCCTGTCCGATCCTGAAGGGTTATTACTTGGTATCGTACTACGTACACATATACGTAATCATTTAATGGATACGAGTTTGTTATTTTTCCCAATGAAAATAATTAAATTTAAAAAAAGAAAAACTTATCAAAGGCAACACTGAGCGCTCGACAAAGTTCACCTACTGTTTCGTTTGAAAGATGCCGCCTGAGCGAGACAGAGTGCCTACAGCGCAGCTAGTGCAGGGCGGTATCGTTTGATACAAAAATAGGTAAAAATGAAAAGATTTCGCCGGCCTATGGAGTGTTGTCAACTTATGAAGCTATATTTAGTGTTAAATTTCGCATATTTTATAAAAATAAAAAATCTATAACTTTTGATTTTTATGAGTTACATTTTTCTACAACTTTTTCTAGTACGTATGTTAAACCAGAAATATGGCCTTTATAGGGTTTTTGTTACATGCTGTGTAATAAATAATAAACCATCGACCGACCGACGCCCAGCGCTCCAACATCATTTGTGGACTAACTGCGGTATTTAGTTACAAGTAGGTACACAGCGCAGGAGAAGCCGTGCTGCTCATTAAGAGAATCGATAGTTGCATAGCTTTGACAAAAGACTTGGAACTTGTGCATTCATTAGAAGCAGTGTCTGAAGTAGGAACTGCCCTAGGTACCTATTGATATACGTACGATAAACGTGAGAGGTCTATTAAGTATCCTACTCCTCAGCCTATGCATTTTAAGACAAAAAAATAGGACAAGTGCGAGTCGGACTCACACACAAAGGGTTCCGTACCGTAAACTGAAAAAAAAAATTGTTGTCTGTAAAGTTGGTTTACGGACGACAGTTTAACGTGACAACGTCATAACAAAACATTGATGAAATATAGATGCGGCGCATGCGTACAATGAGCGTAACGGGACACTTTTTCGTGCATGCAGCCGGCGTTCATCGATTTATTAGACGTTGTCACGTCAAAAATCAAAAAACACGTTTCTAGAATAGTTATCTATGATAATATTGCGGTAAGTTGGTTTTTACAAACGAGTAAACGAATGTAAGCCCGAGACGAAGTCGAGGGCTTACCATAGTCACGAGTTTATAAATGCCAATCCGCACGTGTGTCATACAACGTTTTACAACATATTTGTGAGAAAACAGTACCTACAATAGGTGATGAAAAACACAGGCTTGGCAGTAAAACCACATGTGGTAAAACCGACTCGAATATCGTGACGTCATGACGCCGTCGTGCCACATAGCCCCCACTACGCTAGTACCGCTCTCGACTCCCTTTTCCCTAGAAACATCTATGCGAAAAAAAGTAACACAACAACAGCCAACAACCATAACCAACATCAACATACAACGACAACAATCTACTTGGAGCAAATTAGATGCGACAGACAGTCAGACGGATAGACACACGAGTGAAGAATTTCGTTTTATCATTCGGTCGTTCGAAACCCTAAAAACAAGGACATGGCAATTAATTTTACTATGAACTTCAGGATCATGGCAACTGATTTTACAATCCCTTTTGGCCCACCTTCATCAAAGTCTAGTAAAAACTACAACTTTTCAGTCTACTAAAATCTGCGCAGAAAACAGAATCCCACAATCCCAAAAGCCTTTGGCCTTCGCAAATAAACCTCCAACTGAACCATGACGTCACAACACACTACACTTTACGAATGCATCCCCGTGCAAGTAACTGCGGCGCATAAAGTATACAAGGAAGGCTTTAATAAATAATCAAACGAGCTGCAGTGGCCAGTGTTACTCACACCCAGAGTGTGGGCCAAGGATTTGTGGCACAACAACGGGATGAATCTTTGATGAGAGTTCTTTTAGGTTTTTTGAAAGAGTTTCACTGTGTGATGTTGGACTGTGATTGACTGAATGGTGAATGATGCATCTTATGTAGTATTTGTGGTTCGTTCTTATAGTTTGTGCAGTTCTGTAGATCGTTTCATAGGGTTCCGTACCCGAAGGGTCCAAACAGAGCCCTATTTTTGTCACTCACGTGTCCGTCTGTCCGTTTGTCTGTCTGTCCCTCCGTCGTCTGTCACAAAATTTTGTTATGAAGAATTTTTTAACTTCCCATTGACTTATGAACTTGAAATTTGGTGATAATGTTTATTATAACGTATATTTTACTAACAAATACCAATATTTGGTACGGAACCCTTAATGTGCGAAATCCGATACGCACTTGGCCAGTTCTAAATCAAAGCCTTTCGGCAAATGAAGATACCATTTTAACCTACGCCGATGATAAAACGCTATTTGTGATATTATTATCCCCTTTCTGAAAGCCTAAGTAGGTATCTGTAATCCGTCTCAAGATCTGGAAATTAAGTCCTCGAATCCTGTGTTAGTTATTTGATCTACTATAGCAACCAGCCCCGGTTCCACACGGGTAGAAATTATACACACAAACCTTCTTCGTTTATTGCTTTTCCTACTCGTGAAAACCGCATTAATATCCGTTGCGTAGTTTAGGAGTTAGCGAGGAAACAGACATACGCAAAAAGCTACTTTGATTTATACTATGTAGAGATCACCATTATTTGATGTATCACTATAATATCAGCTGAAAGACGTCCACTGCTGGACATAGCCACATCGACCGGTCCAACATGCTCGTGTTCGTTGTCCAACTCATGCCAACAGATTTAGAAAGAAAGAAAGAAAGAAAAATAATTTATTCTGCAGAGATATAACGCACATTACAGAAAAATTGATTAAATAACATAAACATACAAGAATGCTAAAACCCTCGTATTCAATCAATGTAAATCTTCTGTTCATTGCCTAATGTCAGAGTCCGCCAACAACCAAAGACAATACATATATTGCGTAATACTATGTAATCTGTACTGCGACACTGGCAAATAGTGGTGTTCAAAGTTGCTTTTTGGCAATCACTTGCTAAATGCTTTGTGCTAAAAGTTTTAAGCAGACTTTGTTAAATGCTTTAATTTATCATGCTTTTTTTATTCGTGTCGCGTAGGTACTTATTGTTACGGCCAAAAAGCTAGCGCGGTGACTGTTAACTGAGAGTAATGCTTCTTTGGCGAAGTAGTTAAACTTAAGAAGTTATACTTCTTTGGCGTAACAAGATAAATATTATCATCATCATCATCATCATCTCACTCAATCTCAATCAATCGTCCTTACACAATTATAGATTCAATAATGCGTGTCCTATCACTGTTTATTAACACAAAAAACATTTAGCAAAATAACATACTTAACTGATTTATTTAACACGTTAAATTATTACGTGATCGCGACTATGATGCAACGACAGGCGCGCCCCGAAGTTGTTACGACCCTGCTTACGACTTACGCGTGTTTACTCGAGTGCGTCGAGTGAATTCTGTGAAATGTGAATTATGTTAAAACCAGATAAGCAGTTAGCAAAAAGCAACAAGTGAGAGCTGCGTAAGCATTTGCTTATCTATATTTTTAAAAAACACGTTATTTATAATGCTTTCTGTTAAATTAACCACCACTACTGGCAAATGACAACAAACAGACCATCAAAACGAAACAGAAAAAAGAAACAGTTGGTGAAAGTGGAAAAACAACTAGACTATTCTTTTAACAAACACGAACAAATTGAGCTGTGCGTCGCATCCGTGCAAGAACAGGTCGTTGCTCAGCAAAATACTGCGACTTCAGGCGAACTTATCGTCAACAGCGCTGGTTTTCAGCAAAGTACCTACCACGCGAATGACGTAATGACGCCCCCCTGTGACGAATTTTATTGTAAGTATGTAACCATAATCTCTCATGGAGTACAACATACCATGAACAAAGCATGGAAGTACACATTAATAGATAAATATATTTATAGTGTTCCTATGTAACTCAACTATTACTTTATTATTTTAGTGGGTCGAATGGATCAAGGATCCTTCAATGTACGAAGGAGCAAGATCCCCCAACATCCAAAGAATTTCAATAGACTTTAAATTAAAAACTTTTTTTTCCAAAAAACTTTTTACATAAAAAAAATACAACCAACTTCCATAGATAATAGTAAAAAATGCAATATAACTTTAATGTCGGAAGTCGATGTTCCTATTTTGGTTTCTTCGTTATTTGCACCGACTTCCGAAATTAATTAATTTATGGAAGTCGGTTGTATTTTTTTTTTGTATAAAGTTTTTTATTTTTCACTTTTTAGATGTTATACCCCATTATAAAACCAAATTAATAGTAAAGTTATGCCCGAATTGATAGACCCAAAAATAAGGAATTTTAACATAGTTGGTGAAATTAGGTGGTATCAGGGTGAACTGTACGAATCTCCGTACCCCTTTAGAGCGTATCGGCGTGATGTAATGTTGTGAAGTGGTGAAAACAATATACAGACATGCGATTACAGCAATTCTGGAAGGTTTGCTATCATTTATTGAAGAGTTCCATTGTGTATCTCCGAAGTTCTTCATCAGATCTTCACCAAATATAAATGGGACCACATGTGAAGCACCAGCTTTCAAATAAAAAAAAACATCAAAATCGGTTCACCTAGTAAAAAGTTATGAGGTAACACACATAAAAAAAATACACACAAGTTGAGAACCTCCTCGTTTTTTTGAAGTCGGTTAAAAAAATAGAACCGACTTCCAAGAAAAATAACTTTAATTTTGGAAGTCGGTTCTATTTTTTTTTTGTAAAAATGTTTTTTATTTTTCACTTTTTAGTTGTGGTTCCCCAATAAATCGTGTTAACACTACGTAGACATACGATCGCAGCAATCGCAGTTGATTTGCTGTCATTTTTTGAAGAGTTCCGTTGTCTGTCTCCGAAACACATCATCAGATCTATATGAAATTTAAATGGGACCATTTCGGAACAAACTCCTTTCGAACAAAAAAAGAATTTTGCAAATCCGTCAATATATGATGGAGTTATGTCCGAACATACATAAAAAAAATATATAAATAAACATCCGAATTGATAACCTCCTTCTTTTTTAAGTCGGTTAATAACAAACGTTTCCCTGAATCGAAAAATGGTAGGAGCAGTGGTGGCACAGTTTAGCAGTGGTGGCCCAGTGATATTGGCCGCGACTTACAAGTTGTAGGTCGTGAGTTCAAACCCAGGCAGGCGCTTTACCTTGTGTAAATTATTTCATCACCACTGCTCTCAAAACGGTGAAGGAAAACATCGTGAGGAAACCGGCATGTCCTAGAGCCAAAAATTCGAAGACATGTGACATCCACCAATCCGCATTGGGCCCGCGTGGTGGATAATGGCCCACACCCTCTCACAGAGAGGAGGCCTGTGCCCCAGCAGTGGGGACATTAAAAGGCTGATGATGTAGTATTAGGACTCTCTGAGCTAAGCTGCGGACGGACGGACAGACGGACATGGCGAAACTATACGGGTTCCTTGTTCACTACGGAACCCTACAAAAGGAAAAGAAAATATATATATTTTCATAAGTTTCTTCACCTGCGTTTATACTACATGATAGCTACATGTTTTATAGCGTACCGTATCTAAAAATAAAAAATAGAAAATCCGTACTGTATGAATTACTGTCTCAGGGACTTCTAATTACTTAGTTAATTAAAAACACAAGTTAATTTATTACTAGAGTTAGATTTAAAACGTGGGTTTATACGGCTTTACAAGTGTGCGTCTGCTGCAAAAGATACAAGAATTAATCACCCTGTGGACAAAGACCTCTTTTTAGGGTTCCGTACCCGAGGGATCCAAACGGAGCCCTATTGCTGTCACTCACGTGATCGTCTGTCTGTCACAAAATTTAGTTCTGAAGAATTTTTTAACTTCCCATTGAACTACTCGTATGAACTTGAAATTTGCTGAGAATGTTTATTATTACGTATACTTTACTAACAAATAACAATATTTATTGTGCAAAATCCGAAACGCACTTGGCCAGTTTTTTCTAATTGTAAACAGCCCAAAATTTCATCATAATATTATAGTTTTTAACCGACGAAAAAAAAGGAGGTTCTCAATTCGACCGTATATATTTTTAACCGACGAAAAAAAAGGAGGAGGTTCTCAATTCGACCGTATATATATATTTTTTTTTTCTTTTCTTTTTTTTGTGCATTTTCAGCCCTCACTCCGTCATTTATGAACCGATTTTGATTATTCTTTTTTTGTTAGATAGGGTATACCTCATGGATGGTCCCATAATAAGAAAGTCAGGATGTGACAATGGAATCCTGATAAAATTGAGAGGAAACCTCGAAAATTGTGGATACGTTTAGCGTTTCTCTATGTATGTTCGGCCCTCACTCCATTATTTATGAACCGATTTTGATGATTCTTCATTTCTTGGATGGGGTATACCTCAAGGGTGGTCCCATGTCAAGGACATCAGGATCTGATCATGGAATCCTGAAAAAATTGAGAGAGAACCTCGAAAAGTGGGCACGAATATTGTTTCTGTTTACTTTTCATAACTTAATCAGGTATTTGCATTTAGGAACCATCACATCATGAAACTGAGCTGATGATGGAAACCATAGCTTTCCTAAACAATAGAAGTTAGATATAAAAACTAGTTTTAGTGACAAATACCACTTAATATGGTTTCAAGAAAACTTTTTTACAAAAAAATAGAACCGACTTCCAAAAAAAGTGCAAAATAACTTTAATTTCGGAAGTCGGTGTTCCTGTTTTGTGTCTTCGTTTTTTGACACCGACTTCCGAAATTAAAGTTATTTTGCACTTTTTTTAGAAGTCGGTTCTATTTTTTTGTAAAAAAGTTTTTTATTTTTCACTTTTTAGTTGTGGTTCCCCATTAAACGGTTTTAACAATTCAGAGACATACGATAGCAGCAATCGCGGTTGATTTGCTGTCAATTTTTGAAGAGTTCCGTTGTCTGTCTCCGAAACCCATCATCAGATCATTTTTAAATTTAAATGGGACCATTTCGGAATAAACCCCTTTCGAACAAAAAAAGAATTTTGCAAACCCGTCAATATATGACGGAGTTATGCCCGAAAAAAAAAATACAAACATCCGAATTGATAACCTCCTCCTTTTTCGAAGTCGGTTCTATTTTTTTTGTAAAAAAGTATTTTATTTTACACTTTTTAGTTGTAGTGCCCCAATAAATTGTGTTATCACTACATGGACATACGATCGCAGCAATCGCAGTTGAATTGCTGAATTTTTTTTAAGGGTTCCGTTGTCTGTCTCCGAAACTCAGCATCAGATCTATAATATGTAATTTGAATGGGACCATTTCGGAATAAACCCCTTTCGAACAAAAAAAAGCATTTTGCAAATCCGTTTATAAATGACGGATTTATGCCCGAACATTTATATTTAAAAAAAAAATTCAAACATCCGAATTGATAACCTCCTCCTTTTGGAAGTCGCTTAAAAATCGAGACAGGCTTCATGATAAGCAAGTGAACAACTTCCCATTATCATTTAAATAACATCTCTTAGTTCAAAAGCTCTTCCAACTAGAAACCTTTATTTCGGATATTGCATTTGCCTTTAATAAATGAGAACAGCAGAAACAGTTCTCTTTTGGGAGTAGAGAATTTTAATCTGGAAGTGGGTTTAAATATTACAATGAGCCGTGGAACACCAGGCAGGTGGAATGGAAATGCCAACGCCTCGCAACGCTATAGTTGAAGTCACTCAGACGATACAGGAGGTCTACTCCGAGGTGTTTTTACGAAGTGTCGGCCGAATATTCGGACATATTGTGTGAAGTGTTAAAGTGAATATCCACTCGCCCGTCTAGAACCAGAATCTCAGCATTTTTAACATGGCTCAGAACCGTTGCTACCTCAATTATGGCTACCGCGGTGTGTTCCCATTAAAATCGGTTTTTGTCTATGGTCCTCAGCTTTTAGTCGGTTTTTCTCTATTATAGACGTTACTCAACTAAATTTTGCGTCAAATAAAACTGGGCGCACTGTTATGCAAGCTACGAGAATACCAGAAAAAAAAGTTAAAAGTTGATTTTCTGTGGCCATTTTCTGTTGTTGCGAAACTGACAGGAGCTCTGCATTTACAATGTAAATACAATTGTATTTAAAACCCTGTGTATTAGTGTAATATATCAAAAGAATCTTCAAGATTCAAGCTTAACGAAAAACTAAACATGCAGTAGGTTCAAAGTGTGTTGAAAACGACAATATTGAAATAAAAAACAAGGGGAGAGCGCCGCGTCCGGCGTCCGTATTTTGTTGATAATTTTGTATGATTTACTAACTAATCTGTTAGAATATTGCTCGTAATATGGAAATTAGTTCATTATTAGTATTTACACATACTTCGACAGTAAAAATAGGACGAAAATATATAGGATTCCATGTTTTAATGACTTCATTCCACAGGTCGTCAGTACTTGCCATAATTCTGGTTTAAACGCTTTTTTTAAATGTCCACAGTAAAGGTTTGTATAAACATGGAAATTACGAGAGTAATGGCTTGTTTTTTTTCAACAGTTTATCCGACTACGGGGATCACAAAGAAGGGTTATTATTTGAGCTTTAGCACGATGTTTTTAATAAAGCGTACTAACCTTAATGTGATGGTTTGGATTGAATGATTTTGTATTTTTTTCCAACGGTTTACTGACCACAATTTGAGTTTAACCACAATATTAATGCTTACTAATGTGATGGTTCAGATTTAATGATTTAGTATATAAATCTTTTTCAACGGTTTAGCCGACTGCAGCAGAAAGAAGTGTTATGATATTTTCGTTGCACTTTTTTTTCTTTCTTGTCTTTCAATGGTTTTGGGCATGAGAATAATGTTTTTTTTTAATGCCTAATTGCTGTCATAAATTAAAAATAAATTGGAATCTAAGACAAGTTTCGATTTCAGGTCTCAGGATAATTACAATAATTACGGTCTGGAAGAAGAGGAGGAGGATGTGTCTATATATCTGAGTTTCGCTAGCTACTTTATTAAAAAGCCTCCTCCTCGTAATCTGTGTAAACCTCGTAATACACCTTACTTTTAATGTGTGTGTAATGTATTTCGTTAAAGTAAATATGTAAATTAAAAAAAGATATCACATAAAAAAAGTTTATTTTTAAATAGGTAATACATTTTTTACAATATTAAACAACTATGTACATTAATCATTGTCTCATTTCAACAAAAATCACAAAATAAACTAAATGTCGAAATTAAAATATAGGACGGGCAGTATGCAGCCATACGTATGAGCCCTACGGGCGGCCATCTTGCCGTATTTTGCCTTATTTTTGCTAGCGCAGGCGGCATGAAATTAATGCGGGAAGGGGTGTTTTGTTTTCATCTTGTGTGCTACTTAAAACCGTCCAAGTAATGACTTATGGGTATCAAAAGAAAGCTTATATAGTCTAGTTTTATAATACATAGGTTTAAAAGACATAAACTACAAAATTATTAGTAAAAACTTAGTAAGAACAAAAATTTTACTGTTTTTCAACCAAAAATCTCAAGTTTAACTTTTTTTTTAAGTGCTTAGAACTAGTTTTTGTGACTTAGTTATCACATATGTCAATTCTATATAGTATCAGCTATACACACGTATTTTTACTTGTGTGTAGAAGCAGGAGATTACGAGATATTAAGCTTTAAATTGGCAACGGGACCCGGCGCTTGCGCGGAAAAATACCAGAGCGAGCGAGCGGACGTAGGTTGTCACTTTTTGGCGTCTGGACTGACGTTTGAAAGGATATGCCATACCTAAAATAGTAGTGAAATGGCATTACGTATGTTTTTGGTGGAAGAAGCTCTCAGAGAATAGCTACAATTTCTTAGGTATGGCACATTCACTTTAACACTTCACACAAATATGTCCGAACATTCGGCCGATACTTCGTAAAAACACCTCGGAGTAGACCCCCAGTTTTTGTTAATTCGCTTTAAGTTATGAATTCTAGATTTCATGTCGAAAGATGTTGAGTGTTTTGTAGACATGTTTTGTATGCTTTTTCTTGCATTTAGAAAAATAATCTTTCAATAGTTTTCTGGAAAATTCTGACAATTTTTCCACACGTCTCCAGTAATCTCCGATTGTTTTATAGAAAAATTGTTTTATCAAAGAGGAAAAAGCTACGCACATCACGTAGCTTCTTTGGCAATACGTTTAGTCAAACGCCAGTTGTAGACGTTTATTGTCAGTTGGAAAACGTTTGATGTCAATCAAAAAGCGATTCACAAATACCAGCCGTAATTTTCAATGATTCGTAGACACTTGAGACACTGGGAATGGAGGAATTGATTTGTGAATCATTAAAATAGCCACTGAACTTCACTCGAAAAAATCCCGCCAAAAAGTCAATACATAATAATTTCACTTGATAATAAATGAATATCAGAACATTTTTTCAAGTTATAATAATAATAATATTAAATGTTTTTATATCACTTTATATTTGAATATTTAAAAATGTAAATAATATGTATATAAAGCTAAATAAATGGAATAATTATACATCAAAGCCATACAAAAAATAAAGTTTATAGTAGTATTTAGTAGTTATTATAAAGATGATGTCTCTTTTTATTACCCGACTGCGCGACGCAAAGGAGAGTTATGTGTTTATCAGCCTATGTATGTTTGTTCCTTTGTGGCGCTTTAGAGACCAAAGGCGTGGGCAGATTTGGATAATTCTTACGTCAATTGATTCGTCTTAATCTTGCGAGTGCTACTAAAGACATGATACTTATGACGGTAATCAAAATACTATATGGCGACAACCAGACAAAAAAAAATAATTTTATTGTGAAAAAGAAAAAAATTAAAGTCGACGAACTTTAATTTTCGAATTTTAAGGCTTTACTACCGGCCAAAAGCAGTACACAAAAGTACCAAAACGGCCGTTTCTGACACTTTTGCCCACTACTTTGGATATGAAACATTATGAGACCTGTTTTAACAACGTAAAAATACTTTATCCTCTTTGTAACAAACGTGACGTTGGATTCTTTAATATTTATTTTCTATGCTATGAAATTGGATTCATTTTTATATACAATATAGATATATATATAAATAGATAATGCACCTGTCCAAAGCCGAGGCGGGTCACTAGTGATATTTATAGAAGATAATTATTTTAAAGGGGTAAAATTATCCCTAGAAGTATCCACTGACTGAACGGATTACTGTGTATTTTTTTTTTCGTATAAAAATATACTCTATCACCGAGTGCCATAGACTAGGATTTTTCGTCCTGGAAAATTACACGGGTCCTGTGACACAGCCCACTGAAGCGAAATCGTAGGAAAAAGATAGTTTTTTTTTATTTTTTATTAAAAAGTTATCTTTTTCATTACATCACCTACCCACATAATTCATTTATCTTCTCTTAAGGTCGTACAAAAATAACTACCCACTATCCGTCTCAGAATTTAAATTAGTGTTGTCATAATTAAATGTAAATAAATGTCGCCACAGCGAGTCCTGGGGCTAAAGTTTATTTAAAATATACATACAGCCATATTATTATATCTTGTTGGTACACTTCGTGGAATTTTCTTTGTTCAGAATAATCAACAATGTCAGTACAAGTATGAGCCAGGGGCAGACTATACCAGTAACTGAGAAACTGAAAAAGAGGTTTTAATTGCCTTGCTGTGAACGATATTTATGTGTAGTTTAGTTTTGCCATTGTGAGCTTTGTAGGAAGTTTCAAAGTTAATCAAAAACAGAAGTTGTATTTTTTACGCTTTTAATATCTTCAAATATGTAAAAAATCTTAGAGGCTAAGTTTGTCCCAAATACAAAATACAAAAATGTTTATTTTATCTCAAACATTGTGCCATACATAAACTGAGGCAGCCCCTTACTGGGGCTGCCTCAGTTACAATAGTACTTGTGTCGGAGCTGTCTCACTCTTCCCTTATGTGGTATCTTAACAATAAAAATGCTGAAACTAATGAACAGAAAAAGAAACGAAATTAAATAATTATTAAGCAGCTCTCGATGTGTGAGGAGTGCACGTATTTATATATGTGCGTAGGTGTATGTTTTGTGTGTGCGTGTTTGTTTATTATGTGTATGTTTGTGCGTGCGTGTGATGGTGTGTGTAAGTGTGTGTATATGTATGTGTGGGTATCCAGCATGTTAGCTTACTCTGATCAGATTGTTTTCTGTTTCCCCATCTGTGTCCCACTTCCCGGTTTCCGATTGAGCTGAAATTTTGCATACAGGTTTAGTTTGGATGACAATGCATGGTTTTTAAACTTTAATATTTTATTACACCATTCAACAGACATTTTATTGAAATTATCAAAAGAAAATGTAAGCACTTAAAAGACAAACTATAAAGCTAATATTAGGTTTAGATAGATAATATTATTATTACCTATGAAATTGCCGTTTTATGAAAGAAAAAAAAAAAAAAAAAAACGCACATACAAACAAACAAAACACACACACACCAACGCAAACTGCACACTTTGAACTGTGGTATCTTCGAAATCTAAGTTCAAACAAACTTTATATTTATGACAGTCCTCAAAATTAACCATTTTTTTGTTTCATTGTGTTTTAATTTTTTCTGTTATATCGCCACATTCATGACCATGAAATCTCAAAAAAAGAGTTTTTTTTTTAATAATTCGTTTTAAAAGCCACATAATGTTAATGACGTATACATACTACTTCTTTCTTACAAACGGACTGTGTTATTAGTTTAAAAGCGTTCGTTTTAGTATAAATATTATCCCGTAACCACCCAGAGACGAAGGGCTATTTGTGAAGTACTTTTCTAAACGAAAGCGATTGAAAAAAAATACAAAGCTTTATCGTTTGAGGTGTATTGTTTCCACAGTAGAACTCATATCCCAAAATAACACAAGTTTTCTAAGATTTTCTACAAAAAAGAAATTATAAATACCTACAGCGATATTAAAGAAAATTTATTTATTTATTTATTTAAAATACAAAACTAAATGTAAAACTCATTTGAATCTATAATTTCAATTCAATCGTAGTCAACAGTAGTTATCACAACTTATAAACTGGCTAGTAAAGACCTATTCATTTCTTACTAATGACTGTGTTACTCGTATCTAGGTACCTACTCTAAAGAACAGAAAAACTCAATCGTAAAACAGCTCACCTTCGTAATATTAGGTACTAGCTTTTACGCGCGGCATAGCTCTTATAGCGTATCCCACAGAAGTAGCATTTTTTAATACTAAGCATACCTATGGCAATCCATGTAAAAGAGGGCTGGAAAAAACTTTTTTACAAAGAAAAAACAACCGATTTCCTAAAAAGCAAATACACTAAAAATAACTTTAATTTCGGAAGTCGGTGTCAAATAACGAAGAAATAAAATACAAACACCGACTTCTGAAATTAAAGTTATTTTTAAATTTTAGTGTTTTCTTTTTAGGAAGTCGGTTGTTTTTTTTTTGTAAAAGTTTTTTTATTTTTTAATTGTTATACCCCGGAACTAAAAACCCCAATAACATGGAACGTGGAATTTAAACATACTCGTAATTGGAGGAAACCAAAACGTCATCGTTTTGGTTTTTGTTCAGTTTATCAAAAAGCGCTGAAGCAATTTCGATAAAGTTTATATATGGGATCACCTCGGGAGTATATTCTTTCGGATAAAAAAAGAATTTGGATAATCGGTCCACAACTGACAGAGAAATCAGTGGACATACATAAAAACAAAAAAAAACAACCGACTTCCAAAAAAAAATACACTAAAAATGTATAAATAACTTTAATTTCGGAAGTCGGTGTTTGTATTTTTACTTCTTCGTTATTTGACACCGTCTTCTGAAATTAAAGTTATTTATAAATTTTTAGTGTATTTTTTTTTAGGAAGTCGGTTGTTTTTTTTTGTAAAAATGTTTTTTATTTTTCACTTTTTAGTTGTTATACCCCAGAACTAAAAACCCCAATATAATGTAACGTGGAATTTAAACATTTGGAGAACACCAAAACGTCATCGAGGTACACGTATTTTCCGTTTTTGTTCAGTTTCTCAAAAAGCGCTGAAGCAATTTCGATAAAATTTATGTGGCACCTCGGGAGTATATTCTTTCAGATGAAAAAAGAATTTTGAAAATTGGTTCACAACTGACGGAGAAATCGGGTAACATACCTACGAAAAAAAAAAAAAAAAACAGACGTATTGAGAACCTCCTCTTTTTGGAAGTCGGTTAAAAAATATACATACAGTCGAACATAGAACCTCCAACTTTTCAGAAGTCGGTTAAAAAAAGGTGTCTAACGTTACCGGATGAGATCGTCTAGAAATGACCTCCTAAAAAGAAACAAACAAACATACAAACCAATTCACGTCTCGATAAATAAAAACTATACAGTTAGAACAATATTAATCTTCAATCTGTCACTACCTCTAAGCGAAAGGAATAATAATAGGTTATATATATAGGGCCTACACATGTAGGTAAACAAATAAGTAAGTAATAAGAACAGACGCGGAAGAAAATAGTTATTCATCTTCATTTGCGATATCCGCCTACTGATTAATATGTTTCTTGTTCTCTGTTGGCTAGTGCTGTGCCACAACTACCTGGTATCCGAAATATCTGGATAATATATAATTAACACCACACTTTCAGAAATTCTCACCATAAAATGTAATTTAATATCACGACACGATAATGAAGCGAGCACATTCTTATCGCTTTTCAGCTGTTATAGGAATTCTCATTTCACTAGATTTTCGGAAGCTAAGATTTTGTGGATGTAGGAGAAAATTAAATAGGCATATATTCTAAAATTAATCGCGTCTGATAATAATGTTATGTTACTTTAGGTCTTCATGAAACGAAATATTTCATTTGAACAGAATTTACGATGAAATCGACGAAAGCAGGAAAAATACAGTAATAGAAATATATACATCTCTCTCATCTGTCTGTTATTTGAAGATGACAAAGTTTATAATTATGTTAGAGAATGTCTACCTACATTAATAAATCTCAAATGGGTTGCAAAATCTGGTGCCAATATTGTTAAGCAATATGAACTTTAATTATTTCTTTTTTTATTAATTTCCCCGATTAGTTATTTTTATTGTCTCGACTCATGCTTGATTTTCATAAATAACTATTTATGAAAATCAAGCATGAGTCGAGAGAATATAACGCAAGAATTGAAAAAATATAGGTTGAATAACTTTCTTTCAGGGCAAATGAAAAAAAAAAATATATATACATCATTGTTAATATTTAATCTGCCTTGCACAGCATCCGTCAGAGGCTGACGGATGACGTGGCGGCTATTCAAAAAGTCGGCAAGGTATCCAGAGGCCACAGCGGTGTTTATTGAAAATGCTAAGAGGGCCACTGCCTCCATACCATCGAGGCTCTCCTGTGGCGCACCTCTTCGAAAGAAACTGCCAAACTCCAGGCACATAACACCTGCCTGGAAGCTCAAGAAATTGACACCAGAAGCGCAAAAGCGAGGCCTAACTTATGAAGAGGTCATCCTGAAAGCAAAGTCACTAAGTCACAATTACAGCTCAGCGACGTTAGCATAAAAGGCATCCGGTTTAAGTATGCCGATACTGAAACCATCAAACTGGAGATCCCTGTTTCCAACAGCGGCCCTCAGTTAAAAAAACACACCAGTTAAAAAAAGGGTATAGATACGACTTTCACAAGCGCGACATCTCTACTCCGCTACTACAACTAGGGAGATCTCTACCACAATTTATATTGTTCTATTTACCATTTCGTACATAAAACAAAGCATCTGTCTGTCCGCCCGTTTACGACTTAGGATCTTGTTTTTATTTGAAATCTTTCACGGAACTTACATTTACGTGTAAAGATTTCAGACCTTCTTGACTCATAAGTTTAAAAAGCTAGCGATTCGACTGAAAAACATCTTACTTGCTCAGAAAGTGTGAAACTCCAACATCTGTAAATTAAGTTATTTGCTGAGTGTAAACAAGTATTTTTCAGTTCGTCTTTGAAAGGAAGTTACTTCGTTGTACGACTGGAAATGTTAGATACACGAATGTTTCTAACTGATAGGTATAGGTACTACCTTCACATTAACGGTATTTGACTACTACTAAACTCTTGCATGAATATACACTTATTTAAATGATTTTACTAAAAAACAACCGACTTCCAAAAATTTCGGAAGTCGGTGTTTGTATTTTATTTCTTCGTTATTTGACACCGACTTCCGAAATTAAAGTTATTTTTTAATTTTTAGTGTAGGTATTTTCTTTTTTGGAAGTCTGTTGATTTTTTTGTAAAAAAGTTTTTTATTTTTCACTTTTTAGTTTTTATACTCCAGAACTAAAAAACCCAATAACATGGAACGTGAAATTTAAGCATACTCGTAATTGGAGAAAACCAAAACGGCATCGAGGTATACGTATTTTTCGTTTTTATTCAGTTTTTCAAAAAGCACTGAAGCAATTTCGATAAAATTTATATGAGACTACTTCGGGAGTATATTCTTTCGAATAAAAAAAGAATTTTGAAAATCGGTCCAAAAGTGACAGAGAAATCGGTGGACATACATAAAAAAAAACATACATACAGACGAACATAGATCCTCCTCCTTTTTCGAAGTCGGTTAATAAAATAATAAGTTGGAAACGGAAGGTTTTGTAGTTAGTATTCTCTCCTTGACACGCAATTCGTCGTTTGTAGTACCTACGGGATGGCGTAATTTCACTTTTACGTTATTTGCTTGTGACGTCACACGTTACAGTAGTAAGTCTCTATTTAATAATATTATAAATTTTTTAAAGTATTAAAAAAAATTACAGTCTCATATCTTTTCTGTAGGTTTTGAGAAATATAATATAATATAAAACAGTCTACTTACCTGTGTTATGGCAGCCGTAATGTACATAAATCACATAGAAAGACACGGAACAAATTTTGTTTATTTAGGACTTACAAATGTGCTCAAACACATGTAGGTGACGGGTGACCAAAAACGCTAGAAAAATCCAATTTTGTCACGTCCCGCGACCGGTTTCTGTAAAACAAGTAAAGAAATAATGATGAAAATCTTTTAAAGCTTTTATTTTCTTCTATTGTATTCTTGCTTCTCTGAAAATAAAATATCTATAGGTTTAAATATTTCAGTTTATTCAGTGGCAAGTCGAGACCAAAATAATTTTCCCTCACTTTGTAATAAGGATTTTGTGGACGACTCTGATATACCTACAGGCTGACTTTAAATTCATTTGAAATCGTGGCAGTGAAAAAAGTCATAAATATAAACAACTATTACCATGGGATGAGATTCTAAAATTTGAAAAAAATGCCGTACAAAATGTAGAGGAAACAGAATAACTAAATTTAAAAAAAAGAGAGAGTTTTTAACAAATTTTTTTCTTTCTTTCTTTTTTCTTTCAATTTTTTTCACAATTTCAATAAAAGTATTTCATATCAGTTTTGCATCTGAATGAATGAAATATCAGACTGCACATGTCTATTAAAATATTATCGTCCTTATATATAAAACTTAAATGCTTAGTATAATTAAGTACTGAAAAGGGCTTCCAAATTCACGATACATATACGCCTAATCCATCAAATTCTGCTGTCTATAGGACAAAAATTCCTTCAAATGATCAGCCAGTACTTAGCTACGCACATCTATACTTCTTCGTAGAAAATTTTGAAATTAGAACCTATTCAAACTAATCACTTTTTTTTTATTAATAAGGCCCGGTTCTGTTAAATTCCCGGAGTTTTTTGGCGGGATTTTTTCGAGTGAAGTTCAGTGGCTTTTTTAAGTATTCGCTAATTGATTTCTAGTGGATAGTGTGATGTAAAATTGGTGTAGTTTTGTGTCTCAAGTGTCTACGCAACTGGCCAATAATATGTGAAATCATAGAAACAGGCGCGATCTCGGTAAAATAAAGCTGAGAATTTTGTCGTAGTCAAAAAAAAAGCGAAGCTTGCCGAAAAGGCTGACTCGACACATTTGCTGCCAAATACTGCAAAAATATTAAAATGTGTTATATCTGTATTTTAAAAGGAAAAAAGTGACAGTATTCTGTATCTAAAACTAAATACTATAATTTAACTTGACACTGGCTAAATGCACAAACCTTGTGAAGCCAAAATTAATAAAAACAGGCCCTATAACTGAAACGGCATTAGAAAACAAGCCTGCACTGCCCTATACAATAACATTACCATAACGTACACTGCAGTTACAAAAAACAAGCTCACACAATATAGCCTGCATGCATCAACTTTTTAAAACTTCTCCACCAGTAATTATAACCGGCCAGTTTCAACTGTTAACAACAATCATAACACCGTGTGGGCTTATGTTTGTGTTAATAACTAGCAAAAACTAACCGCAGAGCAATCGTGTGGCCCCGATGTGGACGAAAGTTGTGCCGGACCGGTGTAAAGGCACTTACACAACTCATTGTTGGAGTAGAGACGAACTATTGAATTTGCTTTTGTTCTCTGACAGTGTAGGTACACATCGTTAACCTATCTTGTGTGTGGTTACTTGCAGAAAATTGGGTAAGCAATGATCTGGATGAGAAAGGGAACGAAGAGCATTGGCGGTTCGATGCAACATGCTTATCCGTAGGTTTGCTCGATGCACGTGTGAAGTGAAAGTGTCGCTTTTTAAAGCATATTGTCGGACTTTTTACACTTGCAGCCTCTGGACGGGCTGTACGCAGAAAGCCATCAATGCTCTTCGAGTTCAATACAACAATGCATTCAGGATGCTGCTGGGGCTGCCACGCTTCTGCAGTGCGTCGGGAATGTTTGCTGATGCTGATGGCTTCGCAGCGATCAGACGTAAGCGTGTCGCCTCGCTGCTGCAGAGGATCCGGGGCAGCTCGAACAGTCTCCTGAGTGTCATTGCGGGGCAATTTGATTGCCCGCTCGTCCATTATTTGTCCAACCTTCATGTATACATACTAACATAGTTATTAAGGTTAATGTTTACTAACAAATTATGGAATTCCTGAAATAAAATGATTATTACCATGAATTTCTTCAGGACTTCATCATCACCAAGGTTGGCATGCATCACTGTTATATTCGATGTTCTCTGAGCAGCGGAAGCTACCGTCCCTGATAAAATCCATCCCAATGAGGTACACTGAGCTACAATGCTACCACCAGAATCTTTTTTATTTCATATGGAATTTCCTCATCCCAGCCGATCCCAGAAACCCATAATTTTTGGATTAAAATTTTTGCTATTACGATCACAGGAGCGACCCAATAGTATAAATTATTGATTATTATTATTATTATAAAGTTTAACGGAATTGAAAGACTCGTCCTCCTCCAAATAAAGTATTTTACTAAAAAAATCTGATTAGTCCGTCAGTTAAATAACCAAAAACTATTGGACACGTATTTTTTGCTTTACCAAACCAATAAAAAATGACAAAGATGAAACGCATCAAAGTTCAGGAGTGGGGGCTTGTTACGTCACTTTGGTGGTAAAAAGTGTCGCGCCGCGTCACGCGACATTTCAACGCACTGTATCGCCCTTATTTTTTGTTTTCGTGACATAAGAAAAAATACGCGTTCAATATTGTTCGGTTATTTTAGTGACGGACTAATTAGAGTTTTTTAGTAAAAGATCCCATTCTACACGGTTGTAAAAGACGCGCTGGGCAGAAACCAGTGGAGACGAATCATCTGCTCCAGATGCAACCCTGATGCTGGTATGAGGGAACTTATTTAATTTCTTCTTCTTCTTTCTTTCTTCTTTTTCCTTTTTTCTTTTTTTTTCTTTTTTTTTTTCTTCTTTTTCTTTTTTTTCTTCTTTTTTTTTCTTATTTTTTTTTAATTTTCTTTTTTAATTAAGTTGTTTTTTTTTTATTGTACCTACATTGTGTGTATCTGTGTGTGTGAAATAAATTAGTTTTCTTTCTTTCTTTCTTTCTTTCTTTCTTTCTTTCTTTCTTTCTTTCTTTCTTTCTTTCTTTCTTATTTAGGCACGTCATGTCAATAACAAGATTTTTAGGTTGTTGTCTCGTTTTGCATATTTTCGTACAGCTTCCTATTTTTTTTTTCAGAGCATACAAAGATTAGAATTTCTAAGGGCCATTTGTCTTAGAAGCGGTCGGGTAGGAAATCTATGTCTTGTCGAAAACTACACGGAGACATTTTTCAAATTCTGAAAATTTACACGCAACTTTTGTTAGTTCAGTTTTACGAGAAAATTATGAGTATCACTATTTGCTTTCCTAGTTCTACGGAACCCTAAATGTGCGAACTTATCCGGTTTTTTTAATAAATAAGGCCCTATAACTGTAATGGCGGGGTTTTTGGCGGGATTTTTTTGAGTGAAGTTCAGTGGATTTCTCAAGTACTTATTCGCTAATTGAGTCCTAGTGGATATTGTGATGTAAAATTGGTGTAGTTTTGTGTCTCAAGTGTCTACGCAACTGGACAATATGTGGAATCATTAAAACCGATGCGATCTCGGTAAAATTCTTGCAAAGCTTGCCGGGAAGACTGACTCGACTCATTTGCTGCCAAATACTGCAAAAAACATTAGAAAGTGGAACATCTGCATTCTAATGGGAAGAAAATGACAGTATTCTGTATCTAAAACTAAATACTATTTTAACTTGACACTGGCTATATGCATATAGATTAGAATTTCTAAGGGCCATTTGTCTTGGAAGCGGTCGGGTAGAAAATCTTTGTCTTGTCGAAAATTACACGTAGATATTTTTCAAATTCTGAAAATTTTCACGCAACTTTTATTAGTTCAGTTTTATGAGAAAATTATGAGTATCACTATTTGCTTTCCGAGTTCTATAGAACTCTGCCGTGTGGATTACTTGTTCTTAATTAATTTCCTGGGATAAGCAAAATAGTTACCTACTAGCTTCAGTAATTATTTTGCTAATATTCTCGTAATTTATTCCTAGATTCCTCATAACTTGAATTATTGCTGAGCCCTCGTGCAATAAATCGGCATTACGTTTTCAGCGGCGACATCTCTAAATTCCATATCAATTAGACACGCCAGACTCAAATTAAATTCTAAGAAATGTTTTCTAACATTTAAAGTCTCCAAATAAATTGAAATTGCTTTCTAAACGGGGCGACGAACTAAGAAGTCAACTTTGGCAATATTAGTCGATAAGTTGGCGTTAGATAAAAACAACTTTTACTCTTAATCATAAAGTTTTTGTTTGCAGTGCTACGGTTGCCAAAATTGCCTAAAGCCAGGCTGGTAACCCCACACATTTCTCGCCTATTTCTGTAGAATGTGGTTGTGGTAACATAAATCGCCGGGGACGCACGAGAATATTTTCTGTACTAACAGTATTTTTCCGCGTAATTGGTCTAGACTTGAGGTCGATGGTACTGCAGCTGAAAGTTTTTGAAAAAGGAAGGCCTAAAAGCAAGTAACTTTTTTTCTGTTACAGAACGAAAGAGTTTGAGTTCGACTGTCTCTCTCTTTGGTTTTTTAAGTTTGGACCGGAGACATCGGCTCTTGTACGTCGTCTTCTTTATCGTATAGAAACAGGAATTATTTACCAAATCTGTGTTCTCTCTCCTTTATTACATGGAACGTAGCACGTGCTCAATCAGTGAATTTGTAAACAGAAACCAGGCATGTGTAAAAACAACCGTATCAATAAACACACACTACTATATATTTATAGCACTCTTATAGTAAAAAGTATGTAATGTGTCTGTTGTTGATTTGGCATTCTTTTCTACATAGTACAAAAGATCCGCTTTCCGCGTCTGTCTGTTTCTCCGCTAACTTCTCCTAAATCACGCAACGGATTTTGATGTTATTTTCACTAATACAAAGACAATTTTCACTAGTACAAAGAAAGGAATTATACGACTTCTAATGATTTATATTGAACATCACGTCTAAACCACCGGTCTTATTTCTTTGAATAAAATATATGTTACTTTAGACTATTTTCGTCGTAATTTGATATGTGAATATTTGAAATCATATTTTTATAACATAGTGTAATTAATTTGTAAAGTTATGTCTAACGCGGATAAAAAATTGAGTATCGCGCAAAGTTTTTTTAAAGCGTATTTTTATGAAACCGTCACCTTTTTAAGATCATTTTTAGTCTCAGTGTTTTAGTTTAACACTTATTGTTTTACGTGTAATAAATTTTTATGAAACCGTCACCTTTTTAAGATCATTTTTAGTCTCAGTGTTTTAGTTTAACACTTATTGTTTTACGTGTAATAAATTCATAATGCGTCTAATTTCGGACAGCGCTCCTTGATGGGCGAGTCCTATTACTGGGTGGACGTACGAGTCGTACGACGCGTTACGTGAGCTCAGCACAGAACACGCGACCTAACCATTCAAGGTCGTTGCCCGGGGGTGGAGGATAAATTCGAAAGAGTTACCTCGCCCCCGGGCACGTAGGGCAGGGAGGAACAGGGGTGGGTTTTAGTCAGTAAGAGTCTGACACGCCCTTCCGCTCCACCCTAGAGCGGAAGAAGTCATGAGATGATTTCCCACCCCCAAATAAAAAAAAAAAACATTGAAGGTCGTTGGCTTATAACTGCGCCTTAATTCGCACCCATACAAAGCCCGGGCGGGTCGCTAGTAAAGAATAATGTATATAATATTTCTTTTGTTTTTGTGTTGGGATATCGGCTGTGTGGATTCAACTTTATCCGCGGATACAGATTCGATATACGCATAACAAATAGATAGTATTTCTCAATCAGGAATAAAGCTAACATAGCTTCCAACATCATTCAGTTCTTTTGTTGCATTTGAATCGTCTGTACGAAGTATTTGCTCAGGTTAATGTTGTTTCTGTATCGTATGATGCATTTTTTCTTTTTATTACTTTTTCGTATTTATAAAAGAAGTAGGAACAAGTAATAATGCATTCGGAGTATCTACTTTTAATTAAGGAGAGATGCAATACATGGGGGAGGATAAAATAACACCGCTTTCTTTTTGAAAAGGAAAAGCCAAGTATTATATTAGGCCCCCACCTATGAAATCAGCGTTTTTTATGGAGAATTTGAAAGAAGTTGCAGTTTTCATATTAACATTTTCTTAATTTATTTAACAACTATGAACACTAATGTTTTAAAACTTTTATGCAATAATGTTTAAAAACTAAGATAACGTATGCCATCTAAATTAAGCAACAAAAATAAGTTTTGGCTAAGTTAAAACAAATAGTGGTTTCATTTCTGCTAACAAAAAAGAGTCATTTATATGGTTTTTTTTTTGTATAAAATCATAAGTAATAAAGTTTTTTTTTACTATTGGCAGTTGTCTATGACGGTCATTATTCGATAGAATACCAAGCAATTGATGAATATTTTAATTCATAGAAGCGACGAGGTTCTCTATTTGTGAGAAAAAAACGCTAATTTCATAGGTGGGAACCCAATATTAAAGTTTACAAAAGTCAATAAACAAATAATATTATATATTGATTTTAACTTGTTTTCTAATGAGCGGCCCAGTAGATTCACAACGTGCAAATTATTCTCGTACCTACAAGCCAACACAACCGCATAGAGCTATTAAAGCTGTTTACGGCTAAAATTATTTCGTGCGAAGAGCTATTAATATTACCCACATTTATTAGTGTAGGTACTAGCTTCTGCCCACGGCTGCACCCGCATGGAATTCGTACTTCCCCCACTATAATTTATAGCCAATGTGCTATTCCAGCATATAATCTATCTCTGTACCAAATTTCATCCAGATTCGTTCATCTGTTCTGGCATGATTGAGTAACAGATAGCCATCCATCCAAACTTTCGCATTTATAACATTAGTAGGGCAGTGTTATGATGGCGAATTTGAGTAAGTACCAATGCAAACCAATTCTGGTTTAATGGTACAAACACAAACTGTAAACAGACTGTATATATAAACGAATAAAAAAAAAGTGTTTTATGTCCGGAAAGTAACGTAAGTAAGTATTTATTCAATCTGCCTAGCCTTTCCCAGCTATCTTGGGGTCGGCTGCCAGTCTAACCGGATGCAGCTAAATACCAGTATTTTACATGGAGCGACTGCCTATCTGACGTCCACAACCCAGTAGCTGGGTAATACGATACCCCTCGGTAAAACTGGTTGTCAGACTTTCGGGCTTCTGACAACCCGTAACGACTGTCAAAGATCGACGATTGACAGCCGGGACCAACGGCTTAACGTGCTTTCCGAGGCACGGAGGAGTCTCGGTATGTAAAGACGGTCACCCATCCGTGGACCAACCCCGGCAAGCCTAGCTTAACCGACCCGTGCGGCTGTTATTACTTTAGCCACGAGCTCCGAGCACGAGGTCTGTATTTATTATGAATACAAAAAATATCTGAAATCTCTATTTAAAATTGAACCACAAGATCTGAACCACACAGAAATTCGAGCAGAAATCACTCACCTCTCCGCTACCACGAAGAGAAAATCCCAGAAAATAGAAAACAAAAATCTCTAAGACGAAGATGTACGTACCAAACATAATTTACTAACGGTACATCCAGAATATTAGTACAGTTTGAGAGCAACTAGTTCACGTCGAACCGACTAAAAAGAATTTACTACTGTCGGTTAGGGAAAAGAAAATTCCTCAAGTAAGTACAAGATGTATTTTTCTATTCTTCGTAATATTTTTACAAGGAAAATTTATTTTACCGTACAATTTTAATTGGACGCGCACAGTTACTGGCAATTTTGAGTGAAATAAGTATTTAGTAAGAGATATTGAATTTTGTTTTTAGGGTTCCGTAGTTAAGCCTTATAGTTTCGCCATGTCTGTCTGTCCGTCCGTCTGCAGCGTAGCTCAGAGACTCTTAGTACTAGAAAGCTATAATTTGGCATGAATATACATATTAATCACACCGACAAAATGGTAAAATAAAATCACAAAAAAACACAACAATTCGACTTTGCATACAAAGTGATCATCAGCTGATCAATATTTATATGGGGGTAAACATTTTTTTTGAGAATTTCTTAATTTTTCCTTGAATAAAGTTGTTCTAAATATGACCATACCTGTCCGTTACACCCTGTTTATATACAAGAGAGTAACTACATTGGTGTTTCCCTATTGAATGCCTTCCAAACTAAACATAAAGCGTTAATAAATTCAAATAATTGTTCTAACTTTGCATCAACCTTAAAGTTAAGTTTGTGTACTTTACTTAACATTAAAAAAATATGATGCATATGATGTCTAACATTTAACATCTCACCTTGGTAACAAGCAACATTAACATTCTATCCTGAAAAATAAAATTAAAACTTTTAATTCCGATTACGACCGCGCGCAGACTTCTCTACCACCTGACAGCCAACTACCACCAACACCCACTCATTGGTCAAATCAAATAGCGTGCGCTTCCCCGACTTCCTGTTACGCACTTCCGTCCCCTTTTACGAAAACACTCCCACAGATTGCAGGAAAGCGAGAGAAAAGATGTTACACATTACCACTGTATATTCCTATATCGGCGGTTCATGTATAGGTAGTAGATAGGATGGAAGAAAAAATCCTAGGCGTAAAAAATCTATTGTAATACCTCAAACTAGTATACAATGTTCCGTGTAAGAATTCACACGCTGCTACAAATTCCTTTATACCGATACAGGTGTTCGCTTACAGATAAACTTTAGCACAAGTGCCCTAACAAGGCCATGGATTAATCAGTTCTACGTACACGACACAAGTTCTAATATTGCGTGCATTGGTTTCGCTAACGAATTAAGGAGAACTTGAAGTGAATCTGACGGGAACATATGGGTACTGCTGGAAGGCAATTAGGTAAGAGAGCATATAGGATTTAAACCAACGGTTGCGGATGCACAAGATAGGGTAAAGGTAATTGAAGCGGCTTTCTCAAGCGTGTGTGTGCTTTGCTTTGATGATAGCAGTTTTAAAGGCTTATAATAATATGTAGGTACAATAAACTGCTAAAATACAACTGTTAAAAATTACATTATTACATGTCAATCTTTTTGGCTCACCCAATTGATGACGATGTCACGATCAGGCATGTATCAGGTACCAAGATTTTAACGTGTTTATGTTGTGGTTTATACGTCGGAAGAGAGTTTCCACACATTTAAATAGGCGAGACACGGAGCTCAATAGACTCCATAGTTCAGACATTGCACATACAACTTTATCAGAAGGGTAAAACCGGGATAGTTGCCACCTTTTTTGAAATCATTCTATATCTCTTATTAAAAAAAAAAACAATAAACTTTATTTTTAAAAATGTCCGGTTCCGACTCTGGGTTTTTATCTACGAATGTATGAAAAGTAAAAAATATTATCTTTAATATTTCCAGAGTACTCGTATTATCGATTTTTGCAGACCTCTATATTTTGGGACATCTATCCCACATAGGGAATAGTTGCTAATCCATATAAATTACGTTTAGGATAGATGCCCCGCCGAGTAACAGGCTATCTATCCCGCTAAAACTTTGATTGCATTTTGCGTTGCCATGCAATCGCACAGAGACACGCGAACGGTCAAATTAGTGGTAGTTAGAGTCTTTCGATATATTAATAAAATATCATGCGATTCAGCCGCGAAACTAGAGTAATTACAATCGGGGCAACTATACTACCCTTGGGGCAACTATACTGGTTTTACCATATTTTTTTTTGTTTTTTTAAAAAGAAAAACATTGTTACAAAACTCTTGTTTGCCAATACGCAGAAAGCAAATATGATATTTTTTTTTTTTAAATAACGTTGCCCCACACTAGGAATTACTCCTGTATCGTGGACGCGTTCACAAAAATGTATACTCACATATACAAGACACCCAGACCCTGAACAACTATTTGTAGGCCATACAAATATTTGTTCCGTGCGGGGATCGAACCCGCGACACGCAGCGCAGCAGCTGAACGCTCCACCACTGCACCGCGTCGGTATGTTTTTTTTACATGATTTTCTTAGATGTAGGTTGTATTGTAGATAGAAATATTACACGCTGATCTCCCTATTCTCCCCTGTCAATGTTAGCGTGACGGTTGGCAGGACAGAATGAAAGAAAACGAAATGCGCTGACTCCTAGTAACGTTGGACATGCCTAAGGGTAGCGGATAAATTCTTAACAGTTATCGCACCCCTGAGCACTCAGGCAGGGAAGGAACAGGGGTGGATTTTAGTCAGTAAGAGTCTGACACGCCCTCCCGCGCCACCCAGAGCGGGAAATGTCATTGGATGATTTCCCACCAAGCCAAAAAAAAAAAGTAACATGGGGCAAGGGCAGGCAGAACTAGAAACCCCCGTACCATCATCGGACCACTAGACGAAGGTACGGCGAAGTGCCATCGGTACATGGTGGAATTTCATGCCGGAGTCGGTGTTTCCTAATACAACCTAGAGGTCTTTAAGTCGATAGTGAATACGTTACTTCTAGGCAAGCGTGTGTTTTGGCGTTGTAACTATAGAAGTAGCAGTCCTAGTAGTAGTTTTAAATTCGGTGGAAACACCGAATTTAAAACTTACAAACTCCAGCATTTTCTCTCTGAAATCAACAAACTACTTACACAATGATGACTACAGTTCTTACTCTTTCTCAGAAAAGTATGAAAGTAATTAACTAGAATACGATGTACCTAATGGATTTTACAACAGTGCACAACGATGTTGGAGCATTCTTGTTTCTTCACTCGTATGCAATGCTAGCAGGATATTGAAAAAGTAATAACTGAGTTTTCTTGTAAACATTGTGGAAAGTACTCTTTATGAGTGGAACAATATTGTATGCTTGATTTGATCTTGGATATCTTCGTAATTTTGTGGCATTGCGCCAGTGGTCAGTGATTGAGTGACAGATATGAATTTCCTTAAGTAATGAATGTATTATTTGTTTATTATTTAGACTTTGTGCCATGAATAGAATAGAATAGAATAGAATAGAATACTCTTTATTATGCACACCATATAAATTACATAAAAATATGAGGAAAACATTACATAGGGTGACACAATGGGCGGCCTTATCGCTAAAAGCGATCTTTTCAAGACAACCTTTGGATGGAATTTAAAGAAAAAAGGAAATACAGTACTGTATGCCATGCTACGTTGTGAAGACAGCTTCTTGTCAGGCGCATGTGAATTTTGAGCCTTTAAGGCGCAATTATATGCCAACGACCATGAGTAGTTAGCTTGCGTGTTCTGAGCTGAGCTCTCGCAACGCGTTGTACGTCCACCCAGTAATAAGATTCACCCACCAAGGAGTGTTTTCCCAAATTAGAAGCATTATTCATATTTTCTACATAAAACAACAAGTACTATACTAAAACACGTATACTAAAAAATAAACAATTAAATTATCTTTAAAATGGTGAAAGTTTCATAAAATACGCTCAATAAATTTTGCGTGATTCTCAATTTTTATCCGCGTAAGACATAACTTTACAAATTAATTACACTATGTTATAATTTAATAATTTCAAATATTCACATATCAAATTGCGACTAAAACTGTCTAGAGTAACATATATTTTTCCAAAGAAATAAAAGTAGTCGTTTAGACGTGATGTTCAATTTAAAATCATTCAAAGTCGTATAATTGCGCCTTAAAAGCCATGCATGTTTTATCAAGTTAGAAAACACTGTCAATTTGTAACCAAATAAACTTACATACGCCTTTTTCTTTATAGAAGGTAGATTCTTACGTAAAGATTCAAACATAATTTTTCAGCGTAACAGAAATGAATATTAAAACGTGCCTACACCTACGAAGTAAAACATTCGAGGTGAAACTATGTAGACGTATGTAGCTCAATGTTTCAGCAGACTGAGCAATAGTTAGCAAACCTCGAACCTGCAAACAACAGCCAAAACCACAAACTTTAAAATTAAAACCGACTAGTTTTATTATATAAGCGCAAATCTGAGGCAACCCTAGCTGAGCAAACACCAGGAATCGCTACAAACTTCTCTGTTCATGCCTAGTTTTGTTTATGAGCACATGCCTAGTTTGTTTAAAAGTATATAACTTTGAACTTAAAGTACGAACATGTTTGAGCAGTTTATTTACAGGCAATGAATATAAATGGTTAATATGAATAATGCTGGGCTCGTGTGAGCCAGGGCTGCCATTGAAGGCGGCACAACTCATGGTAATGTATGGGCGATAAGTGACAGTGTTGTAGTCAAGCTTGAAGGTCGTTGGCGGAAATATATGAGGGCGTATTTATTTTCTGCGGAAGTGGGAAATGTTTTGTATTTTTGGTGACGAGAAATAGAGACAATATAGACAATACCACTCATTTTAGCTGTGATTATGGAAAGAGGGTTTGAGCTATAGACGTTGAGGAAATAATGAATACCCAAAAGTTATCTAGCTAAATGAAATTCATTAATTAAAATGGCATACCAACTTGGACTGGGTCTTTGAAAAACTTGCTGCTAATTACGAACCAACAGAGTACTGCAGTCTGCAGTTCATACGAGAATTCTTTGAAAAACTAGCTCATGTTCAGTCTTTTTACAAATTAGAAAAAAACACACTCATTCCAGTTCGTTTTATAAAAAAATGCACAGTTATGTTAGTTTGAAAATCAATAAATCACCAAATAAATATAAAGATGTTTTACTGTAAATATGATTCAAACTCTATCGGCAAATGAACAATATCTTAAAGTCACATGCGTGGTATTTCTTTTTATTTAACCCCGAACGCAAAAAAGGGATGTTATAAGTTTGACCGCTATGTGTGTATGTCTGTCTGTGGCACCATAGCTCTTAAATGGGTGAGCCGGTGGGTGGGTGATGGGTGGGTCAAATAAAAAAAAAATCGCATTCAAATGAATGCGATTTTTTTTTTATTTGAAAGGCTTTTCTAGCTATGATTGTTAGACATATTTTATCAAAATCGGTTCAGCCGTTTCAAGGTCATCAGCTCTTTTGTGTTTTTTTAAATGTTCGCTTTTCTTTTAAGCGTTGGGGGATTTTTAAATTTTTAATATAATTAGTATTTTATTAGCTTCACTTGTTACTACATAAAAAAATCTGAAAATATAAATTTGGGTTTAAGGTTTCCGATTGAGCTGAAATTTTGCATACATCTTTTGTTTGGAGGTTTGGATGAGAATACTTGCTTAGCTAAGTGACGTCAATCTAAATCCAATATGGCAGACTTGTTATTTTTAATGTATTCCCATGAGGTATCAAATGAAAGGGGTTGTTGAGAAGGATACGAAAAATAAAAAGAACTAAAAAGCAAAAAATAAATAAACCTTTTAAGTCTTGAGTAATGAGCTTATTGCTACATAAAATATCAAATTTTATATAAACTAATTTTGAGTCGGCGCCAAACAACAATCTGATTATTAAATATCTAAATTTTATAAGTACTTACAAATGAAGAAGGCTGTAAGTAGGTAATTAATCATTTTATTAATTGGCACCGACTCAAAATTAGTTTATATAAAATTTGATATTTTATGTAGCAATAAGCTCATTACTCAAGACTTAAAAGGTTTATTTATTTTTTGCTTTTTAGTTCTTTTTCGTCGGTTAATTTTTTTGTTAAAAAGTTTTTTATTTTATGATTTTTTGTGGCTCGCATCATCTTTTAACATTCTGAGGCTAATTTCTAATTCTTCATCATTCCTCTTGCCACTGAGCAGATGATATAACAATCCTTCCATGAAGTTCCCAGGATATTGACCAGTTGATGTTACCTCCAATATTGTAAAGACGTCTTTTCGTCAAAGCATATTAAGTGGTATTTGTCACTAAAACCAGTTTTTATATCTGACTTCTATTGTTTAGGAAAGGTATGGTTTCCATCATCAGCTCAGTTTCATGATGTGATGGTTCCTAAATGCAAATACCTGATTCAGTTATGAAAAGTAAACAGAAACAATATTCGTGCCCAATTTTCGAGGTTCTCTCTCAATTTTTTCAGGATCCCATGATCAGATCCTAATGTCCTTGACATGAAACCATCCTTGAGGTATATCCTATCTAATAAAAAAAGAATCATCAAAATCGGTTCATAAATAACGGAGTGAGGGCCGAACATACATACAGAAACGCTAAACGTGCCCACAATTTTCGAGGTTTTCTCTCAATTTTATCAGGATTCCATTGTCAGATCCTGATTTCCTTGACATGGGGCCACCCTTGAGGTATACCCTATCTAACAAAAAAAGAATTATCAAAATCGGTTCATAAATGACGTAGTGAGGGCTGAACATACATACAGAAACGCTAAACGTGCCCACAATATTCGAGGTTTTCTCTCAATTTTATCAGGATTCCACTATCAAATCCAGACTTCCTTGACATGGGACCACCCTTGAGGTGTACCCTATCTAACAAAAAAAGAATAATCAAAATCGGTTCTTAAATGACGGAGTGAGGGCTGAACATACACAAAAAAAAAAAAAAAAAAAAAATAACCGTCATATATTGACGGATTTGCAAAATTCTTTTTTTGTTCGAAAGGGGTTTATTTCGAAATGGTCCCATTTAAATTTCAAAAAGATCTGATGATGGGTTTCGGAGACAGACAACGGAACTCTTCAAAAATTGACAGCAAATCAACCGCGATTGCTTTTTTTTTTTTTTTTTTTTTTTTTTTTTTGTGGGGTGGGAAATCATCCTATGACTTCTCCCGCTCTGGGCGGAGCGGGAGGGCGTGTCAGACTCTTACTGACTAAAACCCACCCCTGTTCCTTCCTGCCTTTGAGTGCCCAGGGGCGAGGTAACTCTGTTTCGAATTTATCCTCAACCCCCGGGCAGGCATCGGCCATGACGGGCCCCGTCTCTTGCTGACAACTCTTTGAGGCGCGCGTGGAACACTACGCGCCGTCGACTCTCGGGCCTGGTGCTGATCGGGCGGCGAGTTACCCACTACTCGCCGTCCGCAGGCCCGGGTCTACGGTGGCCGGAGATCGTCTCGCGGTGCCGGACGTCCCCGGCGTCTCCTGAGGCGGCTGCTGCTGAGGGCGTGAGGGCGACTCCGTTGTTGGTGCTCTCTCACGCGTCCCGCCTCCGCCTTCGCGAGCATTACTGCTTCGCAGAAGGAGGAGACGGCTTCCCATTCCCTCTCGCTCCGTACCATGGCCTGAACCAGGGCAGGGCGCGAGAGGTCGCTGCCGCCTATCGCATCCACGAAGACACGGCGTTGCTCCGCCCAAGCGGGGCAGACCTCCACCGTATGCTCCACCGTGTCCTCGGGGCGATCCGTGCAATGGAAACACCCGGGCGTCACCTCCCGCTTGATCCGAAACAGGAACCTCCCGAAACAACCGTGTCCGGTGAGGACCTGCGTCAGGCGGAAGGTGAGGGCGCCGTGAGGTCTCTCCAGCCAAGCCTCAAAGAGGGGCACCACCACCGCAATGGTGGCGTGCCCAGCGCGGGGTTGTGACAATCGCTGTCTCCATGTTGCCACGAGATCCTGCCGGAGCTCCGTCCGCCGAGCCGCGAGTTGTCGCGGCAGCGGAGTTTCACCCCGGCGTTTCGCCTCCAGGATTTTTGCCTCCAGATCCCATGGCGATAATCCGGCAAGGAGGCTCGCCGCCTCGCAGGAGATCGTACGGTATCCTCGGATCATTCTGATCGCCATGACCCTTTGGGACGCGTTCAGAAAGCGAGTAGATCGCTTCCTTAGCGAACGCGCCCACACCGGTGCTCCGTAAAGGGCCATGGACCGCACGATCCCCGCGTAGAGCCTCCGGCAGGAGGCGTTTGGCCCCCTCAGATTGGGCAGGAGCCGCCTCAAAGCAGCCCCGGCCCTGTTCAGTCTGGGAGCCAAACGTCGGAAGTGCTCGACGAAGTTCCACCGGCTGTCGAGGACGAGTCCCAGGTACTTCATCGTCCCCTCGACGCCGATGTGAACCCCTCCTACCGTTATCTGGGAACCCGCCGGTGGCGCATTCCGAGGACCATGAAAACACATGGCCTCGGACTTGTGCAATGCCACCTCGAGTCCCAGTTGCCGGATCCTGTCCACGATTATCGCAACCCCGCGTGTCATGATGTTGGCCGCCGCCTCGTGCGACCACCCCTAACCGCGATTGCTGCTATCGTGTCTATGAATTGTTAACACAGTTTAATGGGGAACCACAACTAAAAAGTGAAAAATAAAAAACTTTTTTACAAAAAAATAGAACCGACTTCCAAAAAAAGTGCAAATAACTTTAATTTCGGAAGTCGGTGTCAAAAATCGAAGACTCAAAACAGGAACACCGACTTCCGAAATTAAAGTTATTGCACTTTTTTTGGAAGTCGGTTCTATTTTTAAACTATGATATTTTATCTTCCATACATCTATTTGCCGTCCACACAATAGTCATTTTCCTAGCCATATCATATTTCACTGTACAGTGAATTAAAAGTACAACAACAATTTAAACAGTCTTCATTCAGTAAATTAATCTTCACTCATCTCTAATCCCGACTCCCAACAAATTGATTCATAAACAACCCAATTATTCCGATACTTCACCGCGCATCTCTGAATAAAATCGTCAGCAGCAAGAATTGATTCAAGCCTCCCGGTCAGGTTTACCTAGTACCGATCTGTCAGCAAATCAACTATCTAGGTCAAACTGCCGCGGACAAGATAAATAATTGAAATCACTTTGGCCGGATATTGATAGGCTGGCTGTTTTACTCTGTGGCTTGAATTTTGTATAGATAGTCTGTTATTTATTATTATTAAAATTAATTAGTGGTTTGTTAAATTTATGTGGCGTAAGCGGATGTAAAGGTGGGTGTATATTGGTGTTGTGCTATATACTCGTATGTTCTGGTTTAAAGAATAAATTGTTTTAAAACTAGGAAACCGCCAACTTTAAAACTTAAATTAATACAAGCTTAATCTTGCAGCTTTGCCACTGTGGCCTTTCGCAAGGGAATTGTCCCTTTTCTTTCGGAACAAAACAGGAGTCTCTCGCATTCATTGCTAGTGTGGCTTACGATCAGTGAAATAATTGTTGTATTAAATTAATCTTAACTAATATTGCAAAGTGAATGCATGATAATATAGAATTAAAATGATTAATTATAGAATCAAATAAAATAAAATGTAATTACAACATTGCTATATAATTTTAAATGAAGAGCATGAAATATTGTAAAATTAGCTACAGTAAAGCATGTACAGTAATTTATTAATTAATGTAATAATAATAGTTGCCAAATATATTTATATCATCAGAAATTAAAGCTATTTGAATTTGCATTTTAATATTGCAAAAGCGTAATTGCAAACACAAATCGTAAAAGGTACCTTATTTCTGGAAATATTTATCCCAATAGGGATAAGGTACCTTATTTCTGGAAATATTTATCCCAATAGGGATAAATATTTCCAGCATATTCATTTTAATGCAAATTCAAATAGCTTTAATTTCTGATAATCTAAATATATTTGGCAACTATTATTATTACATTAATTAATAAATTACTGTACATGCTTTACTGTAGCTAATTTTACAATATTTCATGCTCTTCATTTAAAATTATATAGCAATGTTGTAATTACATTTTATTTTATTTGATTCTATAATTAATCATTTTAATTCTATATTATCATGCATTCACTTTGCAATATTAGTTAAGATTAATTTACTAACGTAATCATCCTACTAATATCCTACTATTTTTGATGGATGGATGGATGGAGGTATAGATGTTTGTTACTCAATCATGCCAGAACGGCTGAACGGATCTAGAGGAAATTTAGCACAGAGGTAGATTATAATCCGGAATAGCACAAAGGTCACTTTTTATCCCAGGTGAATGTTCCCTTGAGATAATTTCCGATCTTCACTCCAGCGAAGCCGCTGGCATCATAAAAAGATATACTTTTTCTCGATAGGCGAAAAAACTCAGTATGTTCAGGCATAGCTGACTGCACAAATTTTCACACATCGCGACCTTCAGTCCGATGAGATTGTTGAGCAATATTATCAAGGGCGTCGCGTAGTGGGACCTTGACATCAGCTAAAACGGTAGTGGCGGAACAGCTAGAAATATAAATATATATTAAGCCAATAGTGCGTTCGACTGCCATCAAAATTT